>JAEMON010000002.1:37700667-37727968 GCA_030264115.1 Lygus lineolaris | reverse complement strand
AAACCGTTGTGTAATAATTTGCAGCGTTTTTTTAAATCGGTACCTATGGGCCTGGGGGTCATGTATTATATGACCCCCAGCACATAGTTACCGAGTTTTTTTTAATCGGTATCGCGTTACAATTTTTGATCTGAAAATTGGGTTGAATTAAAAAAACATATTCATGTCAAAACAATGTTAGGTTAATTTTACTCAGAAATTAAGGGTTGGTTAAAATTTGAATCTTTTTCTAAATGGTTTTTTTGAAGAAGTCAAGAGGGGAAGAGGGTGGAGATCATTAGCTGAGACTCGATGTCTTGCTTTTAAGGCACATTTGGAGCATAATTGCGTACGTTGTTGTGCACTCACATTTTCGAGTGAGGGGTCATAATTTTATGAAATTTGATGAAATTGCGCACGTTGTTGCGCACTCACATTTTCGAGTGAGGGGTCATAATTTTATGAAATTTTGCGTAGAATCCGAATCTGTAATGAAAAACTTGGGGTTCCCATTTGTAAAAACAAAATTGGTGGTGGTTGCTCATGGTTGTGCAATTGCGCGGTGCGCGCAAATATCATGGTTGACTTCCTCGCAAAAAATCATAAAGATTATAGTTAGTTCCGTTTTTTACGTAGCGAAATAAGGAAATGCGGGACGGTGGTCAACTAGATACACCCTGCATACCAAGTATAGGATCATTCTAGACCGGTGATAAACCTGAGTATGAAATAATAAACCATTGTGTAATAATATGCAACGTCTTGTTCTAGTTTTCCACCATTCTGAAAAGAAATCTAAGCCATACCTACGCGTTTCTAATGAATATTTTCGAACTAGGATGTTATGAAAGTATTATGATTTTCTTGCCTAATGACTGAGAGTTTCCCCAATCGAGACCTGTCAACGGAAGATTTTTTATGATTACTATAAAATCATTTACGTCTGAACTATCACCGTGGTATGAGGAAGAGACGTAAACGCTGTACCTACCCACTTTTCAAAGCAAAAAGCGCATATGGATTTTACGATGGCGCCACACTCATACTTTTATAAGTCCTCTAACGTCCGCAATCTCCTTGCGACAAAAACTGGGTGCGTATAAAAAAAGGCGTTAACGTGAAACCCCTCGGAGAGTCACGACAAATAGAAGGTATTCGGTTTTTTATTAATTTTTTTATTTTTTCTATTTTCAGTGGAGCTGTCGTTGCTCTGTACGGGTGGGAGGGGCGGACAATAAAGGGGGATTACATTGCAGCCTACCTCCTAATCGCCTTAGACGCAATGATCTCATTAGGGGCGTAAGAGAGCTCCCTATAAACTCAAGCTAAGACCGTTTGTTCGTTGAAAGAAACCCTACGGCTAGTTTGGAGGAGGTTACGGGGAAAAAAACGCGTGCGAAACCCCAGAAAGCTGGTTTGACCGTCACGAGTTGATCCGCACTTGCTGCTCTGCTTTTGAAAAAAAAAAAAAGAATCGGACGAGTGATGGGCAAAATATGTATTTTTATTTGAGGAAGTAGGTCAAAAGATAAATATAATTGAATTTGACAAAATAGGTCATTATTAATAATAAAATATTTTATTATATACGTACAGTGTCGTATATATTGGTTTTCATTTATTGAGGGAGGTGACAAGTAGGTCACATGTGTAACATTTCGCTACAATACGACCCAACCCCCTCAATGTAATACAGGGTGTGTACACTTAAGTTGAGACAACTTCACAGATCGATTCTGCAGGTAATTTCCAACAAAAAGTGTATTGTTTTACCTACCCCTTGTTTTCGTGAGTTATTTAACTTTTGAAATTTGGTTTTTTCTTCGACCTTCCATCACTAAAACAACCATAATTCCATTAACTCACAGTGTAAAATTAAAAATAAATATTCCTTTAGAAAGAATTATTAATACCCTATGATGAAATTCTACTATCTTTAACAGTTGATTTTCAAGTTCGTTTCTAAGCGAAAATCAATTGTCAAAGATAGTAGAATTTTATCATAGGTAGTAAATAATTTAACATGCTTTCCAATGGTCTATTTTATTCAATTTAAGACTGTAAGTTAAGGAAGTTAGGGAAGTTACGGCTGTTTAGTGATGTAAGGTCGAAGAAAACAAGAAAGTCTCTAAAGTGGAAAAAATCACGAAACTAGCTGTTGAACAAAGCACTAAGAAACACTCTTTTTGTTGGAAATTACCTGTGAAACCAATTCCTGAAGTTTGTCACAAATTAACTGTAGACACCCTGTAGACGACTGCGATTCATTGAAATTACTCATTTTACTATAATTTGACATACATTTCTTTAAAATTCATTTTTTCCGCCGTTTTTTTGGGGGTGGGGGGGGGGGGGGCTCCCTTCATATACGCCCCTGACCTGGAGCCTAGATCAGTTCCTACGTACAACTCCTGAGCACACATAGACCTCTTCTTCCTCCGCGTGTTCTGTACCTAACTTAACAAATTGGATTCTACATAATTTTACTTATTTACTTCCCAAGATAGGAAGTTATGTATCCGTGCAAGAATTAAACCACGTGTCCTCCAAAATCAAAATTCCCACTTCCGTTTTGCTTTGGAATATTGTTCATTGGATGGTGTCACTCGAGAGAACTTCACTGCCGTTATGAAAAAGAACGCCTCACCTCGAAAAATTAGGTGGGAGGGAAGTCATGGATCCAGACCTGAGATTTCAGAAGGGACATACTCGAAACATACAAACATACATTAGTTGAACTACCCAAAGAAACGCTTCTTGGGTAGTGGAAAGTCATTCAGTCATCTCAGCTTGCAATCGCTCGACTCTCAGTTCGCTCGTGTCGATAAACTGAATTCGCTGCAACGATTCGCTGTTACTAAAGGTCATACAATTAATGATTATGCAATTTAATGGTCACACTAATTAGTTGAACAAACGTTGTCATACTAATGGACATACAATTTAATGGTCATACAAATTCGTTAAACAAACGTTAATGGCCATTCAATTTAATGGTAATACTAATTAGTTGAAGAAACGTTGATCGTTGATGGTCATACAATTGAATTGTCACGCTAGTTAATTTAATAGGTTAAGCAAACGTTTTCCAAACTATTTTCTCCGTTACACAAACACAAACTCTGTTCAAACAACTAATATAACATCGTACTCCACTCCATAATAATTATATTTGTTCTTCCAGTTCCAACAGTAGGACTAGGAAGAGACAAATTCATTCCTTCTTCCGACTTCCATGGTTATACATCCATTCCTACTTCAATTTAATATATATCCATGACCCCGTAGAGACCAAAGCGCCGCAATTAGTCGTGCATTCAAATGATCATTCAAAGTATTCCTTAAGAAATGAGAGTTCTATTTCAAATTTAAAGTTCTCCTTCTTCTCTTTTTTCGAAAGGGCACCCATTTCAAAAGGGATATCCATGTGCTCAAGCTAATATTTGTCCCTGCTACAAAGACTGAGTGTGTTTGAGGATTGTTATAGTTTCACAAATTACCAACCACGCGTTATCAATAAGCCCCACGATACTCCTATGGTAATTCGCTACATAGGTACAAACGCATCAAGTCGTCCAGCGACGTTCTTATAAATTTCTAAGAATACGGGATAACTGCTTAATAATACAGTATCAACCAAAATTTAGTTAACCCTAAGTAGATGGGAAGAAAATCAAAATGATTGGGTGTTCTAGTGCATCTATGTATATCTATATGATAATCTGTTTACATCATCTGGTTGAGCCTTCGTTCTCGAGCGATGTTTTCTTGGAAGAGAGAAATGAGACTATTACGAGACCACAAAGACTCAATAACAGAAGAGAGGGCGATGGGGAAGACCAACATAAATTGTACCTAAATCCTGATCCTGAAGACACAGACGAAAATGAATCCGAATTTTACCATAATGAACCAGAAGGTCTTGGAGAAAATGAACACGAACTGCACCTGGATCCAGATGAAAAAACTGATGAAATAAATGACATTGCGGATCGTCCGGGGAGGATAATTGGTGACGTTGAATATGGGATTGAGGATGAATACGATGACGAGGATGAAGATGAGGAAGACTATATTATCGATGATGAACGTGGAGCTAACGACACTGAGTCAATCGAGTACATCCCCTGGGACGAACTCCACATCGTCAAAATCCGCACAGCAACGTCTACTGGAGTCAGGAAGACTGCGGGAGCTCTGGTTCAAGATAAAATAGTCGTTGCTTCCTGCCGCTGCATCAAAGTGATGGATGAGCATAATCCAATAAGTTTCCCAGACAAGGAATGTGAGAAAAAGTTACTTACTAGTGTCTTTTGCGTAAATTTGTTAATTGAGCAAGTTGTCTGTCGACATTTTGAGAGCTTAGTAACTGTTCCTGCGTTAGAGATTTGGCTGAGGGAAGCATCCCCAGCACTCCTTATACTGGCGAGAAGGACTTTTTGATTGGAAAGTGCTGCAAAGGGGCAATCATGTTATCGGTGGCGACCATTTGGTCCTCTCTACGGTTTTCAGAGTTGATTTTGGGGCTGTCTCTTGTGATTCCGTTATAATTTCTAAATGTACTTACATACTACTCGTACCTAACCGTACTTACCTGAAATATTTGTCAATTCTGTTTTCAATAATGAATTTAATTTCAATTATGAATGTAGACAGAGGAGAAGATGCTATACATGTGACGAGAAGTGTGACAGGGGAGACCAGATACGTTGATAGGATGACCTTCGGTATTCGTCGCTACTGCATCAATGATCCAGATACGACCGTCTTGATGGTTCTAATCCTGACCAAACCATTTCACACGGAACCATTGCGCTTCATCACGCTCCCAACGCTGCATAAAACATGCCGTTTTTACGCTTTCAAGAGATATAAGGACACAGGTCCAGAGCCATCCATTCTCGGTCATTTTGTGAGGAAATGATACAGTAACTGTGAAGGTAGTTAGATGAGAGAATACGGTGCGAACTAAACACCCACCAACCCGTTACACTGAGGAACATGGCGCCACGACCAAAATTGTTTTTAGCCCGAAAATTAACCACCTCTTTGAATTAAGGATGATTGCAGTGATTGATATTTCGAGCGAACAAGCCTGTAGCAAGTCGTGTAGCTGGTCGATTGCGCCATGTTAACCAATGTATCTATCTATTGCCGGCTATAAATAGCTGAACCGACTTAATTTTACTGCGAACATGCTCGATCCAGAAATGTACAGAAAAATGGTGTTAAGGCCCTCGAACCTTTCGCGGCACATTTGCAGAAGAAAGCACAAACTGGCGTCACTATTATCGAGAAAGAGTAGGATAGAGTCAGTACAAAGGGCGGGGAGGGTCGGCAACCGTTTGCCTGAAATGTGTTCACGCAGGCTCTCATGAAGACTTGCGCAAGCTTTCAAGGAGCCAATCAGCAAGCTACAGCTACGCGCCTCTTTTGGAAGGACGTTTCGCTGATTGGTAGGAGAAAAATGGTGAGTTATGTGGTTGGATTTCTAGCTAGGACACTGATGAAATCATCGAAGTGCAGCATTGGTAATAGGTATCTTTTCCAAGAGAGTGCCTCTCATGATTCTCCCCTTAACCTGGCGGGAGCGCGCCATTAGTAGGTTCTTGGCGGTTATGGCAAAGTTTTGTCCTTGGAATAACACCTCGAATACAGTGGTGGAGAATCGTCTGATCTTTGGCTATTCGATTTTAACAAGGAAATGAGGGTACTGTAATCATTAAAGGAAATAGTAGGAATCGGGTCTGACACCTGCCCTATTCGTTGTGAAAAAGAACAGTTAGCCGCAGTTATATCATTTTCTAAGCAACTAGAGCTTTCAATGTCACGAAGGTCCCCCTCACCCTCTGCCTGGCTATATCCTACTCTCATCTCGTTGGTCGCTACCCTGCAGAACAAACCTGTACACCAAGTAAACCACAAGGATCGTATAGGTGATTGGTTCGCGCCCTTTTCATCAGTGTATTGCAGTCCAAACATGGCTTAAACCGAACCTCCTCGAGCCCAAATTTTGATGTTTGCCTCCCAACTGCCCTTAATTATTTATAGGTACCTACACAACATTTGCAGGATCTGAAAGTGTTCATCTTCAATGTGAATGGCAGATTGTGCCGGAATTCTTCAATCGTTCTTAACAACCCAAAGATCATTTGCGGGGTGATTGAAGATGACGATCATCAATTCTGCAAGATGCGCATCGGCGGCGTCGTGATCTGCGATCTTCGACTCCTGGGTGTCACTCAAACGAGTTGCAAAGTGTCGTATTTTTCACATTCACTGAATAGAACGCGGATTATAGCCTATGTGTCCATGCTTACCAGGCAGGAGCTGAGATACTGGCAAAAGCTGCTCGCCCTTTTTGGAGGGGATACCGATTCATCGAGCAAAAATGGATGTTATTTTCCCCTCATAGTTACACTCATAGCAGCACTCGGAATGGTAAATGCCTCATGCAAAACACCCTGATTACATCATTATACGAGTTGCATCCATCATCAAGCAGTATTGAATCTCATAGATTAAGTCAGAAGAAGTTCAACCACTTCATTTGGAACGTATGTTATATCACACACTGAACTGATCCTCCTGCAGGTTTTCTCGCTGATGGTTATCGTACAGCTTTGCTCAAATTCAATGGGTCAGCTATCGCTTGATCAAATTAATCTCAAAGAATTAGTCCATTTTATATTTCATCTTTTAATTGAATCGAAATTTAAAAATGAGCGTTACTCGTGTTTCTTCCTCCACGCCGCAGCTTGTATATTTACCTCCGATATGAGTTTATGTTCGTAATCTGTTTCTTGTTTCACGCCCTTGGAATGCATCATATATGATGAGTCCCTCATTATGTAAGATGATAGTGTGAGTTAGCTCACGGGTGTGCACAGATGTCAAAACGAGCATGTTCATTCATTTTTTGCTTTTCGATTATACTATATTTCCCTCAGTCAGTAGGTCGGGAACATGGGAGAAGGTCGTAGTTGAGATATTTTCTTCACCAGTGCTTAGGTACCCCTCTTGGACAGATGTTAAAGCGAGTAGGTATGCTGAAACACGTACTCTGGTGAGCAAACTAGTCGTTGCTCTACACGCACTATACTCGTTGGTCAAGTCCAGTCACCATGGATCAAAACTTGATACTATCGGGATCCACCCAGGATAAATGATTTGTATAAAAAAATGAATCAGTCACGTGTGTAATTGGACCACATGTAAACATGCTGTTTTGACATGATATGTTCAAGAGTGATACTTGTGCACTCCGGTGAGCATAGGAGTGTAGTAGCATTTTGGAATGCATGTATTTCACATATCTTGAATCCAGCTGATAATGTCGCTTCATTGGGTCATGGATCATATAGGTACAACATGTATCCATCCCCTTACAACGATGACGTCATCAAAACTACGCATGTCTCGCGGGAAACTATCGAAAATAACAAAATACGCGGGTAACGCCCATTATTGATGACCCCCTCCATAACCCATTACAGAAACTCAAGCCATGCCAATGATGATGTTTCGGAATTTAGCAGATCAACCAACTTAATTCCCTGATGCACCTAGAAGCTGCAATTTTTCGATTGCTATGAATTTTATAGAAGATGATATCAGGGTTGCAAGATTTTACTGGAAGAGGCAAGATAGGTACCCTACCCCCTCAATCATGCATTAAACGCGATTACATAAATAGAGCCATAATTATTTAGGATATCCCAATAACTAGAGTGATAATCTGCTGATATTTTTTAAAAATAATTAAAAATAATACCTAGGTAAATTGTTATTTTTGATCATTTTTAGACATTTCGAATTTTTTGGATAAGCATTTACCTATAAAAGCTACAATTAATTTTTCTCAGAACAAATCGTTTTTATTTTGCACTTTAGGTTTTAAAAATGGATAGAAATGTATGTGTAGAAAACAAAAATCTGATCCCTCCTCTTACCAATTCACGATTAAGGACATACCTATATCAAAAATGGAGTACGATAAGTAAATCGTCAATAAATTTTGTTACTACAATAAGTACTTTTTTTGAACTCCCCGACCTACGCCTACAACCCACCGACTTTTGTTACAAACAAATTTTGAAAGAATTTCCAACTTTATTATTTACTCACAACAGTTGTACGAGAGTTTTGCAATTTCCACAATTTGGAGCTTAGGATTCAATCCCAAAGATCTATTAGTTATTTTGGAATCTAAATTTTGAATGGCTTCAGTAATTAAATTTATGGCATATTCACCAATTATAAAACGTGATACCTTACCACGACATATGAGTTCGTGAAAATGATATGTAACACCAGCGACCAGCGTTCAATAGAAACATCAAATATTTTCCTATCAGTCACCTCTAAATTAACGCCATTCCAAATGGCATGGCAGATGAAAAATTAGATATCGATTCCATCATCAGCAGGTTGCTTGAAGTGAGGGGCGGCAAACAGAAGAATGTTCAACTACTGGAAAGCGAGATAAGGGGGCTGGTTTTGAAATCAAGGGAGATCTTCCTTGCTCAGCCCATCCTATTGGAGTTGGAAGCGCCACTCAAGATTTGCGGTGACATCCATGGACAGTACTATGATCTCCTCAGGCTATTTGAATACGGTGGATTCCCACCTGAGTCCAACTACCTGTTTCTGGGGGACTATGTCGACAGAGGCAAGCAGTCGCTCGAAACTATTTGCCTTCTTATGGCATATAAAATAAAATATCCCGAGAACTTTTTCCTGTTACGAGGAAATCATGAGTGCGCCGGGATCAATAGGATATACGGATTTTACGACGAATGTAAGCGAAGGTACAACGTCAAGCTGTGGAAGACGTTCACGGATTGCTTCAACTGCCTGCCGATTGCGGCCATAGTTGACGAGAAAATATTTTGCTGTCACGGTGGGCTGAGTCCGGATTTGCAGAGTATGGAGCAGATAAGGAGAATCATGAGGCCTACAGACGTGCCAGATCAAGGACTTCTATGCGATCTTCTTTGGTCCGATCCGGACAAGGACACGATGGGGTGGGGAGAAAACGATCGCGGCGTCTCTTTCACATTCGGCGCCGAAGTTGTGGCCAAATTCCTTCAAAAGCACGACTTCGACCTCATCTGCAGGTAACGAATGTAGTTAATGACAAATTTGTGCTTCGGGATCATGAAGTAGATAAGTAGGTAACAAATTAAGAATTAAAGCTATTCATAATTTAGGATTCGTTAAAAAGAATAGCTGGTTAACCTGATGCTCAGGAAATTGACAGTTGGCCGGTAGCACTGTGACACGCTTTTACTTGTTCTACCTACCACGTTATTGGATGACTCTCCTCATATCCCTTTCAGTTCTTCCAGCCTATAGGATTGAATCCTCTTTCATCCCAGACTATTACACAACAACCTTATTTCTACTGTCGAAATCAATCGTGCCTTACTTAGTTTGTTTCATCTGCAGGGCACACCAGGTAGTGGAAGACGGGTACGAGTTTTTTGCCAAAAGACAGCTCGTGACTCTATTCTCAGCCCCGAACTACTGCGGAGAGTTTGACAACGCAGGAGCTATGATGACTGTGGACGCATCTCTCATGTGCTCCTTCCAAATTCTTAAGCCGAGAAACGCTCCCAAAAGTGGCAGCAACAAAGGAGGAGGCGTGCAAGCGACAACTTCCTCGAAATCTACGAACTAGTCGAAGATTTTGTAAAATCTAAAGCCCAGAAGCGCTCCCAAAAGTGACGGCAACAAAGGAGGTGGAATGCAAGACTTCCTCAAAATCGGCCAACTAATCTGTTCCAAAATCCAATCTCATCTATCTAATCTGTTCCAATAATGTCACTAATCTGTGTAGAAAAAAACTGTTTCCTTCACCAAAATTAAAATATTTCTACTAGCAGTTAACGATCCTAGACCTTTCATGAGTAATTTTTGTTTGGTTTATGTCGGTCTCTGTGCCCACGAAAACTTGCCAAGTAAGATAGATCTTCAAATCATCAGTTTTTTGGGATTCCCTCAAGCTGGTAGTCTTCATCCGCTGAACTTTGGAGGACTGTTAGGGAGCGAACTTCATAGTTAAAGGTACTCTGAGGGAAGGTTTATGAATGGGGAACTTGCGTGGATGGGAATTTCTCATGTTGAACCTTACAATCTGATTCAGAGCCCCGGTGCCAATTTTCAGCTTGAAATTATGACTGGTTTGACCAGAAAACTGGTTGTAAGGGAACGCGTTACGTCATTAAGGTTCCGCAAAAGATGGGAGCTGAGGGACCCTCCCAGGTATCCGGGGGCTCGGTGAAGTCAGTTAGATTCAAATTACAAGACCCATTTTCGGTAGGTTTCAATCGTTTATAACAACTTCAAGTTTCTATTCCAAATTTAACGTCTATTTGGAAAAGATGGATTATCGTTGATTGCGATTAAAATTCAGGCGATTTGACCTTTAACTGATTTTGAGTGAATTCGTCGAAGAAGTACGGAAACATGGTTTGAACTACTTCTACCTGTTTATGTAGAAAGTCGAGAATAATTAAGTCCAGAACACGGGGAATCTGTATAGGTAGGTAATCTTCCATAACAACGACTGCAATATGATCATCTGTCACCTTTGGAGGCCAAAAGGAAGGTCTGATTTTGCTGAGACTTTTCCGATACCTTTCAAAAAAGTCTGGCTGACGTATTAAATAGCACTGGAGGTATTCATTTCGAGATAGGCTATCAGCGGAAATGAAATACGAAGTTCCTCTATTTAAAATGAAAATACATCCAATGGTTTGAACAACGCAACGCAGCAACTGAGAGGGTTCCGAGGGGGTAACCCACTGCCTTCTACAACAGCAGTCAGTTGAAATCTAATATTGCAGTAACCATGCTCTAACCAACTGTTTTTGACTGTCCGTTACGTTGGCATTGGTGGGTGCATGAATTCGACAAGCTAAGTTATTTATAACTGTAATTTACCAAACTAACTGTTTAGCATTGCAATTGATAAACCGGCACTTAGAAATTTAAAGTAAGTATTTGATCCCTCCCTAAAATAGTGATGTATGGATTATCACACTCCTGCATTTTAATGTATATTTCAAAAGCTGTTGCTATATTGAAGAGGTCGATTTAATTTTTCGATCAACATTTCACTTAGGTATTAATCAGAACCGGGGCCGCCGAGCGTAGACGTGGCAGGCATTTAAATAATATTCGGCGAGGATAGGTTTGATTTATGTCGTGGGAAATCTGAACGTTCTGATTCCTAGCCAAATTTTTTTCAGAGATGGTGAACGAAAGAAGCGTAGTGAGGGAGGGGGGAGGGATGACAAATTGGGCGCCACGCCGGCGAGGTAGGTAAAGAGAGTGGTGTGTCACGGAAATCCTACGTGGTACCTTTTAACCGCGGACGATCTCTATTTACTTCCTCGTACGTATAATCTAATTTTCTAAATAAGATTCCAAAACAAAAGCAATATAGGGTATATCTCTTATATGAACTGAAAATAGAGCTCACCTCTACCCGCTCTATTCTTCCTCTGAAATAGTTCCAATTAATTATTATGGCTTTATTCAGTCCAAATCATGTTGCCAGGTTTCGCTGAAGAAGAAAAGTTCCAGTCATGCAGAATGAGTGCATAAGCTAATTTTCAAAGAATCATTTTAACCGATTCGATAGGTGACTTTTATAGGAAATTTTCCGCATGATTCCGAATATAACGTATATATTATGTTCCTATTTTCAACATGGTAATTTACGCCAAAACCCTCAAAAACACGATTTTTGACTCTACATTTTCGAAATTTGACCCCTTGGAGTACTCCAAAAATTCTGGCCAAGGAACTCATCCTTTCTTTTGATATTATTGACATTTTGAAATTACAAAACAGGTTCTAGGCGAATAATTGAGAACGATGACAGGTAGGAAACGAACGACGACGACGACGTGACTTGATATACGAATCAGGTCTTATTTTAGGGTTAACAAACCAGTCCAAGTTTTTGGTTGGGCAAATTAAATTTTATGACAGAAGTTTACAATATGATCATTCGGTGATACCTTCAAATTAGGCTGTCAATGAGTTTGATGATATCGACCATCTACTATCAAATTTCGTCTATATTTTTTGTCGAATTCCGCATCTTTTTTTATTGAGTCAACTAAGAAATCCTACTGCTGTTATCACACCAGGGTATTCTTTGGAAGTATAGGTCATTAGGACAGGTGGCTTGGTATTGTTGTTTCCACTCAGTTCGCCATGATTGTTTTGTTTAGGTGGTAGTTACACAGCTGGATTTGGTTGGGGGAAGTTCCCTCGATAGTTTAATCGAAAGAGGGAGAAGCAATGTCGCCATTGTCCTCGTCCATTTCAAACAGACTTCCTTCCAGCGTATGATATTGCTTATGCAAATTAGACTCGAAAACATAATCCCAACTGTGTCCCCAAATGCATTCTTCAGGATGACTAGGCGGCTATTTGTTTTGGATACAAGATTTCAGTCAAATTTCAGTCAAGCTATCAACACACAGTCCACCACAGAACATTATACTGGAGAAGAAATCTTCACTTACGCGAAAGTCTGAAAAACACTTTTTATTCTGGAACATTCATTGGTATAAATGTACGGACGAACTCCCACAAAACTTTATGAGCAACTGGGGAAGGTGAAGAACATCAAATAATCAATATGGCAACCGCCTCATCAACAGGCTGATTTTTAAAACGCAGTTTGCCAACCCATTACTTACCATCTAAACTTACTCTTTCCCGAAAGCCAACAGAAAACCTAGAAAGGGTTAAAGGACTCGAGTCCTTTTGTTGTTAGCGGAATTCTCTTCATCTTCATAATTTCATTCCCCGTCGTTATCCTTTCTCTTTCACTTTTCCCTTTTTTCTTTGTCTTTCTCTTCATTTCAGCCATCTCCTTGCTTCTCCATCATCGCGGCTCATTGCGTTCATTATAGGCGGGTTCCCTCTGCACAAACCACCCGTCACCAGAGGTAAAATCTTCCGAGAGGCAGACACTTTCTCCTTTGTCACTCGGTATTTCATTAAGAGACCTTTCCATTCCCCCCCTCGTCCCCTCAGGACTAGAGTTTTCCTTCCACCACCACCACTCCTGGCCACATCTGTCAATGTCTGTAACCCTCGTCCTCTGCGTCGACTCATCTCCTCAATCTTCCGCTTCACACGACCGGCTCCAGACCTCAAGATAGCGTTTCATCCGAATCCTCACGCCATTCGTCCTTTTTAACAGCCGCAAAGCCCTATTAAAATCCCGGGCCCGAAAAGCCCACACTCCAGATCCAGGTCGAGCTCAAAGGTTTGAGAACCGACCAGCTCAACCAAGAGCAATAGGGAAGAAAGCACTCCATTGTGATAAGGGGTAAAGGCATCAGGGGCGGCTTTAGGGCATCCAAAAATGAGGCTAAGGTCACGAATGATATGGAACAAACTTGAAAAATGGTTCTGGTACGGTGGTTAGGACAATATTACTAGGTACTTCTTCACTACTTTACTCATACCTACTTTTTTTAGTATGTACGAAAAAGTAAGCAGTCCATAGTCATCTTGTTCCAAGTCGCGAATACAGCAACAGTGTTGTCTCCATCCATAGCACTCAAGCTGTAGAACTTACATTGCAAATGAGAGGCGAATGCTACTAATTTCCCGTCACCTACCAGAAAACGTTACAAAATTATGTCAAATCATGTGAAAGTAGCGGAAAAACAGTCGAGATCGCATAGTACCATAAGATTTTCAATCTTAACCAATAATTGATTGATTGCGCTCTGAGGGAAAGTCGGTAAGGTATGTTACAAATGGCACAAAGTTATCATCAAAGGAAATTTATAAGAAATATTTCTATAACTGATACAAAACATTGTGTTGTTTGTAATTGCAGAAGGAAAACCGTGTTCCACGTTTCTTTAGGTAACGTTTCCAGGTTTCTTAGTAGCTTTAGGC
Organism: Lygus lineolaris; assembly: GCA_030264115.1. NCBI lineage: Eukaryota > Metazoa > Arthropoda > Insecta > Hemiptera > Miridae > Lygus > Lygus lineolaris. Next base: position 37,714,048 of record JAEMON010000002.1, on the reverse strand, counting down.
GTTACAAATGGTAGCAAATGGGGGTAAGAGCGTGGAGCTCCAAGGTTTTTTTTTTTTTTTTTTTTTTTTTTTTTTTTTTTTTTCTTTCAAATTTTAGGTCTACTGGAGAACTTTCCAAAAAGGTGCAATGTGAAGGGTCACAAATTAATGGAAGCGGTTGGAAAAAGGAAAGAAAAAAGCGTGTGACATCGTCATCACCTCATGAGAGAATATGAGGCTCAGCTTAACAAAATTCACCATAAAACCACCCCTGGGTGTAATATTTCTTGTTCAGCGAAATCTCGCTACCCTCTGTCAAATCATCAGTCTAATTGCAGTCTGGATGACAAGCAATACTCAAAAATTACAAAAGCTGGACATCAAATGCTCAATGCTGGGCCCAATGCTTTTTTCACTCATACGTTTACCATGGGTGTGTCAGACCGCGGCCGGCCTCGTGGTGAAAGACATGAAGGTACATGAGTCTGGGATACTATCCAGATTTTAGCAAATTGTGATATATAATTTACCGTGAGAAAGGCCAGCCTTGTGCCATGAGACCAGGGGCGCAGAATTTTCACTCACACGTGCGTAAAGGGCCATTACGAGGAGTTGAGAATTTCTAGTGAGTCTCTGCGACTCAGGAGTCAGGAGTCCCGTTGCGGGTTAACAAGGGATTCGAGCCTTTTCATTAGCATCCGGCAGACGTCACAATCTTCACTAAAGGTGCTTCAGCAGAATTTAGGAGTGTTTTACTTCGGAAAATTCTGAGAATTATTATTGGTTGAACAAGCTATTCAAAGTATCGAGTTAGGGTCAAGACAATACGTCTTGAAGCCCCTCTTCTTCCCTCACTTAAACAAGTTCAAAACAATAGACGGCACATCGCACAATAACCTGGGTCCTGGGAAACCTTCATTAACCTGCCCCTCCATTCACCCCCCTCCCGCTCCCGGGTTGTGCGTGTTTGAAGGTTATTAAGTCTTGATATTAAGATATTAATTAACAGAGGACCGGTGAATTGCGGTGGTGGAGAGGGGGGGGTAGACTTAAGCCAAGTTGGCTTCCCTGACAATACCTTTAATTGCATTCACGATAGAGGCTTCCGACTTCCCGACACGAACCATTTTCTTTTGTGATACGGAGTTTAGCTAAGCGATTTTCTTACTCACTGTTAGCTCAACTTTACTAACTGAGACATTTTCCAAAAGCTTATTTTTTTCGTATTATTATTTTTTCCGAGGTTGGCGAGACGTTGAAATGATTCTTCGAGTATGTTTTGGATTGTGCAGTGTAATTTTCGACCTAAAATTTGGATTCAGCGACCTAAACCCCCCCTCTCTCTGCAAAAATGTTCAACCCCAAAATCCGATTATTTAAAGGCAGAAGCATTAGAAACTAACACCTGCACAAACTTATGGTTTTAGCTCGATAATGCGAAGATGAAGCTGGTGGTTCTAAGGCTGTGACGTCATCCAATAACGGATCAATATTGTTCCATGCGAGAATCCAAAGATGCGTAGAATACCTTCCTTGTGTACAAAACAAACAACAATAACAATAACAAAACAAACTCCATGGATATTTTACTTCATGCGTAAATTGACTATATACGAGTACGATCTGGGGACCGAGCTTCCCCTTAAATCACTGTTTCCACTTATGAGAGTTGTTGTCCAACCTCGGAACAGTCAACAACTATTTCGATTGAGAGTGGAGTGACAACACAGTGCGGCCGTTTTCGCATCGTCGGTCGGTGCCCCGAAATGGAGAATGCCACTTCTGCATTTCAGGTAGCTTTGAAGAACGCCCAAGAAGCGATATCAAAAGAGTATATCAAGCCAGCAGGCTTCTACGTCTTCTCTTTCGTACATGTGTACAATGTTACAGAAGGCTGATGAGGAAATTGCCAGTTTAAAAAAAATTAATCTTGCCATTAATGTTAAGTAAGTTTCTTTAAAAGCCACTGGTGATACTGACGAGAATGGATCGGATTCATATTAGACGTACGAAGACCAACTTGCCTATGATACTGGGGCAGGCATCAAATTTAAGCCAGCCTCTCCCAGAAAAAGAAAAATACGCCAGAGCTACAGAAGGAGCACAGGAAACAGGTTATGGTAATCAAGCCTCCCCCTATTACGCTTCAGCCCCTTAGCGATATAGGTAGCTTTCTCCAGCTCAAATAAAAATTAAAAGAAATTGCCCCAAATTCCATCACTACAACTTTATCAAGTGGACAGATAAAAATCAATGCAAGAGATTCGGACCTAGAAAGTACCTATAAAATGCACTACACCTACCAAAACAAGCAAACTAGACCTTATTCGGTAATGTGTAAAGGACTTCCTGGAGGTACAGATGTATCATTCGTACTGGCTACCGATCAGGGAGGGTATCCTCTACTTGAACTTACTCGTGTAACTCAAAAATTGATGTGGCCTACCAAAGAAAAGTTGGATATGTGTACATCGTGTATTCTGAATCTGGGGCTGATGATACAAAAATCCACGAAATCACAAGACTCTATAATTGCAGAGTGAAAATTGAGTCTATCTGGAATAACGATGTTGTTCCACAATGCAAGCGATGTCAAGAGTTCGGGACTCATACCCAGAACTACTGTAAGAGGCGATGCGTCCAATCTGTGCAAATTGCGGCGGGGACCACACTGAAAATTACCGCCAGTGCCCGGTTGCTGTGGCTGCCGCAAAGGCATAGAAAGAGAAAATAAAAGGAGCAAAAAGTCGTACTGGTCATGACAACCAACCACGTAATACAACTCTCATCAGTGCTTATAAACCGTCTACCTCAAAAACTGGTGATGGTAATAATTATGCAATCCAGAACCAAGCTGAAAAGGGAAACAGAAAGGAAAGGAGAAAACCCTTCACTCCAAAAGCTCCCATTTTGAGCCAAAACAGGCACTTGGGCCATAAAAAAGTGTCATATGCGCAGGTAATTGCATCTGCAACCTCCCCAGCCGGCACCGCACGGCCAGTATGCTCCAGACCTTAGTCACCCAGGTAGGTCAAATGCTCGTCATGAGTCAGAACATAGAGGCCTTGGAGAAAAAAAACAAAGCCTGGACTTACTAATTAACAGTACTATTAAATTATTGTCACTTCAACCTGGAAATGGAAGACTGTGGTTCACACACTATGAATCACAGTAAGCTACGGGCTTGATTGGTCGATCGGATAAAGCTGATGCTGCACCGAACCGAAAGGTGGATAAAGTTGAGTTTGCATCAAACCCTACTTTTCAGATAGCTTTTTGAACGGTATAAAACTGGATTTGACTTCTATCGTCTTATAGATTCTATTAGGCTTAAGGCTTAAGACTCATTTTCGAAAAAAAATTGCATAAAGGAGGTTTTGCATTTCAGCTCCTCTATAAAATGGTGAGAACCGTGAAAAAAAATCACGTCTGTCGCCCATTAAATCGTCCGACTATCTTTATTACTCTCGTCGCTATGGTTATTCGACTTCCCCAAGTGCGTCTATCATTGAAGAATGTCACAACTAGAGAAGTTGAGAGGCTGAAGAGGGGGAGAAACAATTAACACTCTCCGTTCCACGAATAGTTGATCGCGATATCTCGATATCGGCTTCTGGAACAAGAGAACGCGTTGTGGGAGCTTGAAAAGGCCGCTAGCTCGAATGGACAACCAGCATCGAGAGGGTGAGACTGGGGGTAGAAGTTATGACTGGGTGGCTTGCAATGCTTGGCAGCCGGCAGGACGGGTCACACGGAATGTTTGGGATTCTCAGGAGCTTCGGAATAGTTACGCCTCGCCTGTCGCCCGCCCCATTGACCCTGGTCGTGCCGCGGTCTTCAACTTCCTCGTGTTTCGAGTAATTTACTCTTTCTGAATGTGTGTAAAACGATGTCCTCCCATCAAGGACAGATCTGTGAACTTGAGTGAACTTTATTTGAATCGCTTATCACAGACATCTGATCTAGAGTAATCCTTGGATTAATGGCTCGGCGTATCCATCTACGTGTGACTGCACGTAGTTATGCATAGATGGGGGGATCTGTTGGAAATGAGTGGCTCCACTCAAAATCTTAATCGACAAAATAGTGATATTCCAAAAATTTAAATATTGTGAGTTCAGTAGTTTTTGAGAAAAATCCGGAGAATCAAAGATATTGAAAATCCCCTCCTTTCCAGGTAATTATCTAGTTATTTTGGAGTTGGTCTAGAGTTTCCGAAGTGAGGGGGGAAGCTATGAAAAATTCCATAGCGAAGGCGCTATAGTGGATTTTGTGGGTATTGGGTCGGTCGTCCATCTTCCCTTCAAGTTTTAGCCTCTATTTTTTGGTGCCCTTTACTCTTAATTAATGAGTTTTCCACCACAATTCAACTTCAAATTAATTTCAATCATTGAAATTGAATTGTCTTGTCACCAAGTGGCTGATGAGAAAAGTAAAAATTATGATCATGTAAATTACAAAGATAAACAAGAAAAATGTAGAGAAATAATAACGAGAGTTTAGTAACTCTTTTTCTGAAAAAACGGAACTTTTGAACTTGATGCTCTTTAAATTCATGAAAAGGCCAGGGCATTTCGCCACAATAGTTCAGCGCACAAGTTGATAGGCAGGTATTGAGCGAGCTATGGCTCCTAAAACCTGTTCAAAAGCTTTTGCAGAAGAATTTGAAACTTGATTGTCTAATTTTCTCGGAAAAACCTCCGAGATGCCGAGAGCAGATAAAAGGAGCCGGTCGCTGTATCCTCTCCAAGTTGTTTCATCATAAAATTATTCCCTCCCCACACCGCCGTTTTTCCACTCCATTCGCCTCTGGTATCTTTGCTCGGGATTCCTTTATTACCCGGTGGAGAGGGCCGTGAAAAACAATTCCTCTCTTTTCATTTGGCTCGTCAAGGCCTCCTAGGAATTCTTCCATCTTCCGAGGATACCTCCCCTCCTCTCCCTTACCGAACTAGAAGAGTTTGTGTAATAATTGGACGTAGCGGGGGGGTGCTGAAATGAAGGCACTACGGGAAAACCCAACAGTTTTCCAGTTTTCCGCTATACCGACTTCACATTATCATATTATATGATTTTTAATGGACTGAAACTGAAATTTTGCTGAGGTGGAGGCTACGTGGGGTTTTACTAGAAGGATATTATCTTCACTATATACCTTTTAAGCCTCTTCTATGGGGTCAAAACAAAAGTTGAACAAAATTTAAACTCATAAATTATACCTAATACATTTTTACAAGATTACTGAAAGTAATTTTGCAAGTGAATTACAATAAATAATGATTATAATTTATTGAAATTAGACAAGATCCCCGGAATTTGTGAAAATTGATAAATTTATTGTGAAAATGGAGGTATGGGTCCTCAGAGTTGAATATGGGATCATCGACACGAGTTTTTTGCTGTCTCACTACTGGGGGTATTCGTGCAAGAAGTCAAAAGTGTCATCCTCCAAAATCAAAATTTCCGATTCCTTATTGCGATTGCCCTCGAATTTCGTCATAATTCGATCTGTATGCAAAAACTTGAATTTGTGGTTATTTGCAAGACTCAGGAGCTATTCGAACAATTTTTATTACAATTCCAGGGATTTTCCAGTTTACCCTCCAAACGGCTCCAAATTCATGAATTTCAACCCAGTTGGACCAATGGTAGGTACCTTTTGCGAAAGCGCAATCGCCCATAATGGCCCTATTTCGCTCAAAGTTTAGTCCAGGAATGATTGCCTCTAAATTTGATCGTTTATGGTTCAGAAATAACCACTGCGCATGCGCTAACTTGATATTTTTCCAAATATTAAAAACGAACCTGGAGAGCTGATTACATTGGCCTGATTCAATAAACCATGTACAGGAACCTTGTTATGACATAACAAGGTACCTACAGTAAGGCATTGTCTTACTGTATGGTATATAATCGTTGATCGGGATGGAGTTCCATGTAATAAGTTTGTAAACAGGAGGTTTTGGACCACCCTGTCAAATAACATTCAAAGTACCTATTGTAGGCAGTGATGCCAAATCGGGGTTTTCCCCCTACATTTGGGGGCTATTTTTTTGTGAAGAGGGAAATTCGGGGGGAATTTTTTGAGCGGTTTTCGGAGGGATTTCCGATTGGACCGCATGTGAAAAGCAACCAGAGGCGAGAATGATTAATTTAGTTTTGAATGTTTTAAGAGTGCATGGAAGTTGTATGAATGTGTGTGTTGTCTTATGTGCATGAGTAATAATATTATTAACAACTAACCATGGAATAAGGAGAAGTAAAAGGAAATAAAACAGTTTCTCTAAACCCACATAAATCAAGATCTCCATTCCACATTTCCCTTACCTAACTACTTCGAATTTTAGCAAATTTGTGAATACCTTAAAAGTTTATATTAAAAATTAAAGAGTCATTAACACCATAATTTTCTTACGAAAATACGCTCATTGGGTCATGGTGCATGACTGGGACTTTAGTGGGTTTTTTATGCGGATTTTTATGTTAGTTTTATTGTGTTTTCTAGAGTTTTTTAGAGTAGGGTTTAGAGTTGTTAGTGTTTTTAGAGTTTTCTACAGCTGAAGGGATTTTGTTGGATGTCATTTGGCAACACTGATTAAAAGTACCTACTAAGTCTGGCGGGAAGGTACTTTCATTTCGTTCATGGTCTGTCTTTTTCCATCCTCGGCTGTTTTCGACATCGATCGTAACACTCAACAGAAATTGAAGTTCACGTACACTGCAATAGGAAAAAGTTATTGCTGTGAACGTGAGCTAGCACGTGAAGAAGTGACACGTGGGAAGGGGGCCTACCAAAATTTAATAATCCAGGAGCTCCAATCATCGCATATGCCAGATTGTTATTATCGGAGGATAAACCTTAAATCCCACCAACAGAATAGCTCTCCCTCCGTCCTAACAAGAGAAACGATGTCGAATATGCGCATCCAGCACGCTCCAAATCACGCGGAACGTATTACAAGTCAGACGGATCCCCGTGTATGAAACGGTACAAACGAATCTGCATAATCTGCAGAGATGAACGATCCTCTGAAGGGGCAGGTTTGCGGGTGGAATCCGATTTGCCGGCGGTTTAAGCCGCTCTCTGGGAGGCTTCGCCGTTTTCGGTCCATAACAATCCTGAGTCGAGGTCAGAAGCATGACTTCCCACAGTTCGATCGGGATTTGATACATTGCAGCCTTATACAGGATGTACCATTTAAGGTGCGCTCTGTTTGGCCTATAATGGATGCTGCGATTAATTTCCAATAAAAAAAAGTGTCTCAAGTTTTGTCACTCGAGAGCAATTCCTCAAAAATTGAGCTCCCAAATAAGCTACAACTATACGGGTGAACAAGAAAAAAGCTTCAGATTGTGTATCAAGTTTCAGCCCCTTTGATGTATATACATGGTTGAAAATACGCATAAATCAAATTGCTTCATCACCAGTCAATACCGAAGGTCGCAAGCTATGTGTCGTATTCGTGCAAGAAATAAAAAGAACGGGGAATATACGTCCGTTTTATTTTATACTACAATTGAAGGTCTGACTGAGAGCCTTCCACAAAAGGTGCAATATGATGGGTCGGGAACGAACGGAAGAGGGCGAAAATGGAAGGAAAAAGCGTGTGACGTCATTTGCCTTCTCGCTCCAACACATGGGAACCACGTGAAAGGGACATACATTCCAAATGACGTCACGCGGTTTTCCTTTTGCTTATTCCAGTTTAACTACTAGAATTTCGGAGCTGAAAATTGGGATACAGAGGTTTTCGAGGCTGCTGAATCCGATTCTGAGGTTAAAAAAATAGCAAACCCCGATCCACGTGGGAACCACATGGACATGGGTCGCGAAAGAAGCGACCCATGTCCTTTCCTCGTTGTTAAATTAATGTTATTGTATTAAGTTGTTTATATTAGTTGAATATACAGGGTGGTCCCAAACGTAACGGACCTAGTTTGAGGTCTTATAGGACATTTCACGCTGATCACGAATATACCACATATTAAGGGTCCCAGAATAAATACTGACCACTTATCCGCAAAAAAAAAAAACAAGTTTTTCGACGTTTTTTGAGTGTTTTTGGGCATTAAACACGGAAATTATCCGGAAAATCGAAAAACACTTCGAAATAAACGTTGTAGGAAATTAAATTCTGCGTCGAATGAGACCAACGCCAGCTCTTAAGATTGCACCTGCAATTTTTGGCGAATTTTCGAAGTTTTGATCAGTTGATAAACTGCTTGATAGGGGCAGGAAGGTAGGCAGGTAGTAGGTATGAACTTCAAATGTAGGTTTAAATGTTTTTATTGGTAATAGTGAGTAATACCTCCAATAAAAACATTAAACCTACATTTTAAGTTCATACTACCTGCCTACCTTCCTGCTCCCATCAAGCAGTTTATCAACAGCTCAAAACTTGCACTTGTTTTTGTTAAGAAATCCAACTTTAGGGGCTGGAGAAGTAAGAGCACCAAACTATCACATTTCACTTACTTACATGATTTACGGATCGGAAAATTTACCATCACTCCTGACGCTGCCACGGAAGACCGAAATATCAATCTGCTGAATCGACGACCTGCTTAACTACAGCTGGAAATGATATCTTCTGGCAAAGCACAAAAGCATACTGAGTAACTGAGTACAATGTACAATACATAGCTAAACCAGCGCGCGGATAAAGACTGAACTGATAAACTGATAAAGTGAAGTGAGAGATAAGGAGATGCACGGTTGCCAACCTTTTTTTCGAAAAACCCCCTAGGTGACGACTAAAACCCCCTAAAAAAAACCTAAATCCATTTTGAAAATCCGTTTGAGTGCGTGCGTACCTCAGAAATCCGTTCATTTGCTCAAAACACTAGTGAACCAACTGACCTCATGCAAATATTACCCAAAATTATGGTTTGTCGCGGAACAGACTGTGTTCTGCAGAATATAGGAGTAAGAAGAGAATACAAACTCAACCCTACAATATGCTATGTAGGTTTAATTTGTATCAGCATCAGGTGGTAGGTCCGTAAAACAGTTAGGTATATACAACAACTTGGTACCTGTAACTACCACTATTTACTACTCAAGGTACAACAAAATAGGTTGAAAATACTTGATAGAATGGGTTTTTTCTCCCGGAATTGAAAAATAAAAACCCTAAAAAAAACCCGAACGTTTTATACCCCCAAAAAAACCCTTCCAATAAAAAATACCCCTAAATCTAGGGTGAAAATCCCCAACTTGGCAACCGTGAGGAGATGGATACTGACGAGAAGTCGGACTATTATCGTTTATGGCTTAGTATCGATTGTGGGACGAGTCTTTTATCGATTATCAATTATTTTTGTTTTATTTAAAAAAGTAGGTATTCAAGAACCATCATGCGTAAAATTACCTATTACAAATAATAAATACATACAGTAGGTAAATCACATTAAATAATTTGGGGCACTAATTTTCACATTACAGTTTTACATTGCTATTGAATAATTTTAGATCGATTGTTTCATTTTCATTAGATAGATTATTCGATTTATCGATGACATGGATGTTTCAGTATTCCGATTATATTGTACCTACCGGTGTTTTTCCTGGACATAAATCAAATCCTCATTACTGGAACAGACTATGATCTGGGATCACGATCCGACCGATGAGTGTGCTTCAGCATCAAATGTTCCAGGTTCGTGTGGTATCAACATTGTAACATCACGAGATTCACAATTATTTCTTGTGGGGAAAGAAAAAAATTGTGGGGCGGGAGGAAAGAAGAATTATTATGGTCGCAGAAAAGGGGAAACAAGAAGAATTTTCTGGATTCTACGTAATCTTGAAACAAAAAACATCAAATTTTGAGAGGTATTAAATCAAAATTTTTGTGATCGATTCCACTTTGCTTAATTACCATTGGATCAAAATGAGTGAAATCCGGTATACCGGCTCCATTTAGGGTCTAGTAGTGCCCTGAAGCTTGGCGTTACCGTCAGTCTTCCTTTGGGGCAGGATGAAATTTTCAAAACGCCCTAGCTCGCAAAGGAAGATTCGATTAGGAAGGTATATTTTTCAAAAGATTTTGAATAGATAACAATTTTTAGAGTCGAATAAGAGCCCACAGAGCACTGTTGGCCCAACCGTTTTTTCACAACAAGTTAGGACTGGGACTTTAGCTAAGTAGTGGTTTCAGGCAATGAACACTCGTTTTGTAATCAAATATCAAAATTTTCAGTTGCTTTCAGAGCTTTCTGAACAATTTAGGTCCCGCGTCTGTCTGTGGCAACAGAAGGTATGTCCCCTATAAAGTTCATCGCCGAAGGGACGACTAGTATCGTATTCGTTTGCGCAAACGTGTGTTTCATGAATCTGTAGTTTATCAGCCCCTAATGGGTTAAAAGGATAAATGAACGAACAAAAAAACTGTAGCTTTCTGACTTTTGTAATTAATATAGACGTCCTGAATCAGCTTGCGAATGTTTCACAGGAATCCGGAGGTATCGCGATAGCAATTACTGACACCATCGCGACGAAATTCATAGGTAATCGTCTTTGAGACAGCCCCCAACTACCATCGGCCCAATCCAGGCCATACCAAGATCCAGAAGATGGTATCGGAAGGGAGTAATTAATAACCAATAATTTTATTAACCAGGTACCTATACCTACCAATAATATACCAATTTTCATTTACCGTTTCGTGATTCTTTTTCTAATATCGAGGGCAATGTACTGCCCAAATTTTAAAGTTCGAACATTTTAAATTTCACCTACATAAAAATTGGACTCGTAAATTTCAAAACTTGAAAGCTCTTCAAAATCGAATGATAGAAAGAATGTCGAAAACCGATTTGAAATTGATCGATCATCTAATGGAAAAAGTTAGAAAATTTTTTCAATCCTATAATCATTCGGGGAAGTGGAGGTCATTCCTTTTTTAAAGTTATTAGTCCTAAGTAGTAGTAGGTAAGGTTTCAGTAAGAGTTCCTATAGGCTCTTTGATAGTATTTTGGGCAGTATACCTATTTATCACCCCTGCCCTGGCCCCATAGAGTGAGATGAATAAATTCGGTAGTTAGTCCAGTAAGTAAAATTCATTACTAGTCCGAATATACGTCCGTTCGGCGACATTATTTTTCGCCTCCCAATTTCCAAGAAATTACTAGTAACAACCTTCTGCTTGTATTGTTTCCTGACAGGTAGTATCTTGTAAACTTCCTGACAAAGCTGAGGGGACCCTTCGTAAAGAACAATAAAATGAATTCCAGTAGACTCAAAACTTACTCAACACCTTCAATCCATTTTCCCGCGACTTTTCGCCGTCTCGAGTGCTAAAAAATCTTTGAGGTCGCGGAAAAAGTGGCAGCTTATTTTTATCTTGACGGGAGTTTCTTCTTGGAGTGGTCCCAAGGAGGGGGATATTGAGGGAAATTGGGATACGACAACCTTCCGCTACGACCCGGATAAACCTCTTAAATAACACCTGCGCCCTTTTCTCTTTCTTTTACTCCACTCCCACCCCCGAGGAAAACAGCAAAAAACAAAACTAAATAAATTCTTTTCGCCAACTCGGAAACAGAAACAGAAGGCAAGACGTGGAAGCTTGAAAACTACCCTCTGGGATATTATACAAAGTCGAGAGATACTCATGAATAAGAAGCAGGAAAAACAAACTTGATCTCTCAACCTGACCCTTCCAAGCTTTCTCTCGTAACAAATACGTCCGTCCTTTCGTTTCTATCTCGCTCATTTTGTTACCACTTGTGTAAGTTGGATTTTTTCTCTGGCAAAATCGAAATTTCCACTCCCTCTTCCTGAAAACATTTCATTTTTTATGCAACACGCATCACTTCCTCGAATTTTTTATGGAATTATCAAAGATAGTTCCGGCCCTACAGAAGGGCCCCTATTGGACCAATTGTAAGCGGAAACTTGAAATCATCCAAACCTCTAAATTTAGGCAGGAAAAAACAGAATTTGACTTCGGGGAAATTCAAAACCACCCAACTCTATTTATGCAGTACGACTCAACAACCAAATTTTCAAAGTCCGACCTCTTGTGTTTTTAATAAAAATTCAAGAAAGAGGTCGTTATTTGGAAATTCGATCAAACAGGTGAAGCGGAATGGAATTATGTTATTGGCTGTCCTGGTTGCAATTTCTGCAGATATCGAATACTGAAACTTTCAATAGGTACCTACTTGCTTATCTAAAACGTTCCAATAAGTATCTTTCACAAACGCCTCGTGAATAAACTAGCATTAATTTGCAATGGGTCTAAAATTATTTTTTAGGCGAATGTTTAACGATAATATTTATTAACTTAAGTTTACAATTAAGTCGTGACAAACTTCAGGAATCATCTTTACAGGTCATTTCCAACAAAAAGTGTCCCTTAGAGGGTTTTTCAATTCTCTTATTTCTTGAGTTTTTTTCAATTTTAAGATTTTGTTTTTTCTTTCAACCTTACATCACTAAACCAGTCAAAACTCCATTGATTTACTATGTAAAATGAAGATTAAATATACCATTGAAAAGAGCGTTAAATTTCCTATAGGAAGAGCCAACTAACTATCTTCATCAGTAGATTTTTAAGGCTCAAAATTCAGCCAAGAGTTCAAATTTCAAGAATTTTCCAAAATTTGACTTTTCTTTCACGCATTGTTTCACTTCTAAACTAAGATTGTTGAGCTAAGCACTCAACAGGAAAAACTTGCTCAGGATCTCAGCTTTTCAACGAAGTAGTAGTTTTTGATTTTGATGCACTAATTGAGGGAGAAACTTGCGTTTTAATGCAAACAAAAATTGAGTTTTTTAAGGATATTGAGTGTTATAGGGTGTTGACGACCTGACTATGACTTGAGGGGGTAGTTAAGCATCGTCTTCCAGGTAATTTTCTACGCTGAATCAAATTAATGGTGACATTCCCGATTCATTTTGACGGATAAAAAATTGATTTTCTGAAAAGAAAGAAAATACTGAGTTTTTGGACATACCAGCACATTCAACTCATATTTTGGTAGGTAATCTTGTGCGTTGATTGAATTTTTCCAAATAATCATTGCTCGGATTCACCTCAATTATTGTTCACTAGCTCAGAAAAGTATGTTTGTTTAGATGTGAGTTTCGGCTGTTTTAGTGATGTAAGGTTAAAAGAGAAAACAAAATCTAAGTAGAATTAAAAATAATGAGGGAATTGAAAAAAAACTCTGAAAGACACTTTTTGTTGGAAATTACCTGTAGAATCGGTTCCTGAAGTTTGTCCCAACTTAGCTGTACAGTTTGTATAATAGATTGTGCAATACGTACCAACAAATTCACAAGTCTTATACGACAGGATTTTCAGACAAGTTGCGATCAAAATAGGTATTTTCAAATGAAAAATAATAAAATCAGAAGGGAATAAATGAATTGGAGGAAACCTGCCTGATGTAA
>JAEMON010000002.1:37662010-37674574 GCA_030264115.1 Lygus lineolaris | reverse complement strand
GTTGAGGGGGTGGTCTTCGTTATCTGGGACACCCTGTATACCATATGTTTGTATGTTTAAAATGGTAATGTACACCAAAAACCTTTTAAAAACCCGTTTTTTACTCTAAATTTTCAAAATTGGACCCCTTGCAGTACTCCAAAAATCCTGGCCAACGAACTCATCTTTTCTTTCTATATTAGGTATTGACATTTTAAAATTTGAAAAAGTGGTAAATTTCAGGAATGAATTGTTTTAGAATGGTCTGAAACGGATTTCCATGAAGAAAATTTTCAAAAATTTGCATTACTAAAATTTTAAAGCCATTGCAATAGCTTCATTTTCTTCGAAAATTCGCTAACATTGTTTCCTCCAAAATCAGCAATTCCACTAGCCTTTTCTTTCAGTCGTCAAGGTTCTAAAAGGGTGGGTCCCTGGATTAAATGCCGATTTAATGAATCATGAGGTTGTTCGGACACTCCCACTTGAATTGTTCACTAATGTTCGAACATGGAAAAGGTACAGCTTGAAAATAACGAGCTTTCACAGTCAAACACCTTGTGTGATCCATTCAGTTTATTCACCAAAAATAGATTGGTATACAAAATTGATAGATTTTCGGCTAGGCATGAAAATATTAGTTTTACCTACCTAAATTTGGCAAAAGGAGTAAAATAACTGAATTTTCAACAACGGTTCCTATGGAGCTCCTCCTAACGATTGTGAAAATTACCTCAGAATAAACTTCTTGAAATAAGATAGTTACCTAATAAATAAGGATGTACTTCGATGTTGCCAACTATTGTTGGACTTGTAGGAATGTTGATCTGCTCAATAGCTTGATAGGTAACAATAAACGTCTGCCAAGTTGGGTGGGCAGTGTAGATTCCACACTTTTGTAACATGAACGTGTAGAATCAGTTAGTGAACATTTTAGCGAAATTAGTAGAATAGTTCCGGAGTTATCGCTATCACAACAAATTTAAATGTTTGCGTTCTTGCAGTAGCTATTACTGATCAAACCGTGATGAAATTCATAGGTCTTGAGTCAGCACCCAAATATCCTCCGAGTTTGAGCGAAATCGGTCCATTAGGAACTGATATATCGTAGTTTCCGGAAACTCACGTTCGCGCATGCGCACAAGCTACTAATGGTCGAGTCTCACTGATTCCGAATATACCATATTTTCCTATGTTCAAGATGGTAATTTACACAAAATACCTCAAAAGCCTTGTTTTTCAAGCGATTTTTGACTCTAAATTTTCAAACTTTGAACCCTTGGAGAACTCCAAAAATTCTAGCCAACAAACTGATCCTTCATTTTGAAAATTTTCAAAAATTTAAATTATTACAATTTTGAAGTCATTGCAATTTTTTCTTCGAAAATTCGCTTAAAAGAAAGTGTAAATACTCGTTGACACTCGTCATTAATATCAGCACGAGGCGACGGTGGTTTTGTTGTTAATAGCAGTGATGTAGATAAGAGGGGATTACAGATATGACGTGAAGTGGCTGATTGGAATGGGAATGATGATGCTAAATCGCCGGAGAGTCAGCGGATGGATCTCGCTCTCCATGATACAGCACTTCTCGAAGCTGATTTGTTTTTACTTGCAAGGTATTTTTTACATTTTCATGTCTTTGCTTTGGCACAAAACTCGAAATTTTGTTGGCATAAAAAATTATGCTTTTCACGTACAGCCAATGGTTGCTAGGGAAAAATAACTTCCTCACTTTCCACTCCACAGAAATTGTTCATTACTCGTTGGAAATCTCTGAATTTATTACACATCATCACCCAAATCTCACGCTGCCAATTTACGAGTCCTTCCACATCCTTAAGAGAGCTACTGGTTCGAAGGTATACAAATTACAAACTGTTGGTTGGAGTTTTCAGGTTGGCAGTTGAGCATCACGAGAAAATGTTTTTTGACATTTTATGTCTTTACTTTGGCACATCCTTTCTGCACAGGGGTGGTAGTATATCAACAATAGTTCAAGCAGTGGCCGCTAGAGGGCAGATAAACCGCTGTGGGCCTGACCCGAATGGTATGACTAGTTTGGTTTGCAGGAACAATGGTTCATCGGCAGTCTTGTTGCAGAGGACATTGAGGACTGGAGATGTACCAGTATTCTCCTTCTTGTGCGATATGGTTATGAACCGCGTAGCATTCAACGATGAACGAAGAGTTATGTTTGAAAATATTACACCTTCCCTGGTACATCCGTTCGTCTATCATGAATTGTTAAGAAATATTAGTATTTACCAAAATGTTTTTGCATTTTTTAGTTTACTTGGGATTCATGTATAATATTATATGGAAATGTTTGATTTGCATTATATTTGAAGATAGTTAGAAATAAATGAGAATAATATTACGTTAAATTATACCATTGCATGGTAAAATGTATATTTTTGTACAATGCCAAATGAAAAAAAAAAAGCTTTAGGAGACTATTTGCGGTACACCTCAAACCTCTTGTCGAATCTGCGAATTAATGCTGAGAAAAACTACTAGCGATTTTGCCGAGTCACGATTGTTCATTCATCAAACGGGTTCCTAGCGAGGGAGGTCGGCCGAAAGTGGTTTGAGTAGGTATAATAAGAGCGGTCACTTCTGCTGACGATTCACTTTCAATTCGCCTGCACGTCGGGCAGATCATTCATCTCTTGCGATCTCGAACCCAAACAATCACATAATAGCGTTTTCTTCAATCATGATCGAGTTGATTCCAATCCTCATCGCGGGTGCTCTCTGCTTCCTCGTCTACTTAGTGACGTACGCCCAGACACGTATTCCATCATGGAGGACCATCAGGATGTTCAACAAACTTCCTGGACCAGAAGGTCCTTTCTTCGTTGGATCAGCTTTTCAGTTGATGAGACTGGAGATGGAAGGTATGTCTTCTGATTAAAACGTTTACAAATCGCACAACAGTTGAAAACTAAAGTAAAAGATTAGATTAAATGGTTAGATGGTGTAAAACTTTAAGTTTTGAATCCATTAAGACACTCACCCACTATCTCATATTTCGACAATCATAGTAAATAGATAGTTATCACTTATACCTATTATTAAGTATAATAATATAGTGTGTAGACTCGCTCATTCTTGAAATATTAACGTCATACTTGAGTCACCTACCTAAGTTAGGAGAATAATGATGAAGATTGAGAACACTGAAAGAGACGGCCTGGACGGGTCTATGACCTTAGGCCCAGAATCAATTAGGAAGCATTCTAAATTTTATATTCATGCTGTTATTACCCAATATGTTTGTGTTGTAACAATATGTATGAATATAAATAAATTGTTCTATCTGTACAGTTAAAAAAAAAGTTATCACTCAAAAAGTTGGGATTTTTTGCATATTGCATATCAATCAAATTTCATCGCCCAAGCGATTCATCTTCACAATGATTTTTTTATTGTTTACGATGTTTGGATGTTAGTAAAGCCGCTTTGAATTCAAAAATTTCACATTTTTGCATCGGTATTAAGACCATTGCACATTAGTGGATGTTGTTATCCTAAGTTCACAGACTGATATATTGGGCCTTTTGCAGTACCTCGTAAATAATCTAATTTTTTTGAGGAATTTTTTTTATTAGCGTTGCTCAGTTTTCCCCATTTTTCTCAGCCAATTTCCAATGGTTGTCGGCATTCTTCCTGTGTTATCATTCTCTAGATGTATCACCTGCCTTTCAAAAAAAAGAAGTGAAAAATTCAAAATGACGAAATTAAAATTATGCTTGGACATAGCTCGTCCCCTGGAAATTTGAATAACGATAGTACCGCAAACCGCATCGAAATCGGCCAACAATAATTGGCTGAGAAAAATTGTAAAACTGAATTACATCACCCTCTCGGCCCCTTGAATTCATGCGAAATCTTTATTTTCTATTCTTCGTAATTTTAATGCTGAATGTGCCTTGAAGGTTTCTACCAATTATTACGAGACATTTCTCTTTTTAATTTTAATTAGGTAAGTACCTTGAAAACGCGGAAAATCCTATTTAGTGAATCCAGCCTCTACAAAAATATACTCGTGATGTTTGAAAAAAATTTCGGAGAAATGTTCTCTGTTGAAAAATAATGTTTGGTTGATGGTTGGGTGGTTTGGTTGGTCTCATCGGATCCTGAAACGAAATGTTTTTTTAAATTGCTCGATTATCCGAATGGTGCTTTTTCTGTCCAAGGGGATTTTTATTTATTCCTCCTTCTCTGAGGAGGTTGTAAGTTTTCTTTGTGAATTTGGAACAATTGAAAAAAGTTTGTTTAGCCTTGAAAATGTTTTTGAATGTGGGCCTACTGCTGAATTCTTAGTAGGCCTACGTGTGGTTGTGAGTGCAGGCAACTGTATCATTCACACTTGTATTTTTCTTCATCTCCTTCAGTTGTACTTGTCGTTTTTTCAACGATTTTTCGATCTCACAGATATAATATCGTGGATGAAAGAGAGATTTGATGCTCATGGTGGCAGCTTTGGCTTGTGGATGATGGGAAATCCAGTTTTCTTAACCGCTGACCCAGATGTAGCCGAGGTAAGAAAACACACCTGGTAAAAGGCGTTACACTACTTTAATTACCTGAAAAAACCTAACCTTTACTATCCTGAAAAATTGCTATTTCGGGGTGTTCCTGCATTTATAGACCTCAGTTTTAGTTACCTATATTCTGATTGGGTTTCAGAATTTGTTTCAGGTTGATTGCAATACTTTCCCTTAACCTTAACCTTAATCTTAACCTTAAGAAAGTTTTTTAGTTTGGAAAAACATTAACACGATTGTGAGCATCTTGTTCGAGTTATTGAACTCTTAAGGATAATACCTTGTATTGAATTTTTCGCGTACGGAAATTCAAAGTTTATATAGGTGATATACAAACATATCTGCAAGCATAATTATTATTATGCTCGTACCAGATGACCAGCATTTATCGCTCTTCACCTCTGACCTAATCTTGTGAAGCCAATGTGGAACCAATTTAGCAGGTTATGGAATAATTGTGACTTCTAGGTGAAAATTGACCGGACACGAACACAAACCAAGTGTAAACTACCATTCATATTTTTCTGAAGTATTAATCTCAACATTTATGTGGTTCCCCAGGTAATCTTGACTAGTTCGAAAAATATAGACAAAGGATCTGATTACAAATCGCTTGAGCGTTGGCTTAATAACGGACTTATACTCAGCACAGGTACATAACAATATTGTTTAAGATAATTTTAGTGATAAAGTCTTACGTGGAATTAAAAAGAATCATAGATGTATTCTATCACCTCCTGTTGTTTGACTTTGGTACTGTTTAATGTTTAGGAGACAAGTGGAAGCAGAGGAGGAAAATGCTGACACCCAGTTTCCACTTCAAGATTTTGGAAGACAGTACGGATTGTATGAATAAGAATTGGAAAAAAGTAGTGCAGAAGTTTTTGGCTACTAAAGGCGCAGTAGAGCCCCTGCCAATCATGGGGAGAGGTGCACTGGACATAATATGTGGTAAGGACATGATAACAATAATTACTTAAGGAATAAACCACTTGATATCTCCTTAACCCATTTGTTGCGCAGGATATGATATCCGTCATAATAATGGTTTATGTTCGTTGTGTCGCCTGATGGCTGAAATGATGCCAAATCTTGTGTCCCGAGTCTACCAAAGGTAGCGGAAGTTTTGTTTCCACTTCCGTGAGGTGGACTTTTTAGCACATTTTCGAAGAAAGTTCAGCTATTGCAATGGCTTCAAGATTTTAGTTAGGTATGAAAAATTTTGAAAAATTGTCTCCATCCGTTTCAGACTATTCTAAAACAATTCCTGAAGTTTAACACTTTTTCATAAGAAATTTTTTTGTTTTTGTTTTGTATGTGTAAACAAATTCGAAGTGGATCTGGTTTCCTTGTAATCTGTAACATGACGGTATGAATCATTGAATGAAATGATCGATAAGAAATTAATGGTAGGCAGTACAAAATTCAGAGTGGGCAGCCGAATGGCCAGTCCCCAACTAGCATCAGAATTTCAGTGAAATCTCCCAGATGGTGGCCATCCAAACTCGGCCCCTAAAGTTCTGAAAAAAGTTCTGAAACGTGAAATCCGAAACAGTTTAGGTATTTGTAGTTTTCCACCAATCGTTTGTATATTTATGTGAATTTTTTGTTGTACCCTCCGAAGAATATCAACCATGAAATTTAAAAAAATTTGCTTATGAATGTTATTTGCACCAATATCGTGTTATCAATTTTTAAATTTATATTTCAACAGAAACGGCGATGGGAACTGAACTAGTGGAAACTGATGGTCGCAGTAAAGAGTACGTTGGAGCAGTTAAAAGGTACACATTCAATGAGTACTGAATCAACCCTGTTAATTATAACTGTTTTAGAGGGTCCGGTTTCCCATTTTCTATACAGCGATCGGACTTTGAACTGGTATTTTTCCTCTCTCATCCTTCAAAGAGTCTCTATCATCTTTACGTCTCATATCTTGTTGAATCTCCCATACCCAATCCTGTCAGTCACTGGTTTGAGAAGAAATATTAGTGCAGCAACATTAATCTGTGTAGACATTATTTGTGCGAATAAAACCCCTAGAAGCTCATTGCTAGATAAGCATGGAACATGCTTTTTCGTTTGCTAACTTGCTTGATGTCACGACAATCTTTAGCCGAAGCGAGCCCCGAGTTCTCCCCCAAAATATTCACTTGCATTTTGGTTTTTGAACTTTCTAAACAGATTTGGTTCCTTCTCTATCATATTTGTTCGCCAGCATCACTTATCCCCGGTAACAGTAATAAACAGTAATGTAATAATGAGTAAATTAAGTACCTTAAATTGTTTGAATCACTGACAAAAAAATCTAGTTACATTTGGTTTAGATAAAATCTATGTATTCTACATTGGTACATCCCCTAGGTACTTATTAAATTATATTTCTTACAGAGCTACCGAAGCCTCAGTGGTCAGAATGCTGTCGCCTTTCCTACAGAATGACATCATATTCAACCTGACGTCTATGTCCCGCGAACACAAAAGGGACGTCCATATTTTACACGATTTCACTGAACAGGTGCTATACATAATTGAGATTCTGAGTTTGACTCTGTTTCAATGACACTTGCAATTGGGTTTATTACTAACCTACTCAGTATTATGACACTTGTTGTGTTTAATAGGTAATCACAAAGCGAATGGAGGCATTTGAAGATGAGAAGCGATTAGAAGCAACGGAATATTCAGAATCCGATGGTAAACATGAACTATATTTTTAAATCTTTAGAGGTATCTATTGATATATCTTTGGATATTGAGATATCTATTGATACCGACCTACAATTTGAAATAATTAATAATCACGTCTATCCCCCCTTTCAGTGAATGTATTGCTAAGTATTTAATCTGTTTTGTTTTGAATTACAGGCAAAAAACGTCAAGTGTTTTTGGACTCACTTTTGGAGCTGTCGAAAAAAGAAAATTTGAGCAGCATTGACATCCGCGAAGAAGTAGATACATTCATGTTTGCAGTAAGTTCATTGGAATTAATCTTGGACATTTGTATTTATATACAAGATGTATTAGACCATGGCAGTGAACGATTTTGAAAGGAAGGATTAAAAAAATTAATTATTGGAGTTTTACTAAAACAAAATTGTAGCATACCTATTCGAAGTTTGGTGGGAATCCCATCAAGAAACATGTTCAAAATTTTCCACAAAACATGTGGGTTGTGTTATTATTTGACTTTTATTGTTCATTATCATTATGTCCAGGTTAGAAACCGTGGATTACATGGTTCGGCCTTTGAATTAAATTTGAGAAAATTTGGACCATTATTGAGTCGTAAGGCGTAAGATATGACCGCACCAGGGTTCCCACATGTTGGAATATATGAGGTCACTATGACTGATCTGAATGCGAAGGCATTCATATGGGATCACCAAGGGCATTAGGTACCCCGAACTTCCTCAAAAATTTCAGTGATTTTGGATCATTGGTTCATGGAATTTTGATTTTTCGCAGAAATGAGTACAAACACGCAAAATTTCAATTTTTAATATTTTTTCAACGGAGTCGTGTTCAGGATGGTCCAAAATAGGGAAATCGATTGTTATAATTATTATATTAAAGTTTGTCTGATAAGTGAGAAAACGAAAACAAAGTCTCGGCCGACTCTCCAACGACCGTGCTTAAAAAACCTTAAGACATATCCGTATTATGCCGATGTTTTTGGATGTAATCTTACCAGCTGGTTTCTTTCTTACCTACTCTTCACTTTTTTCATTTATATAACGAGGTAACGAAATTATTTGTTTGATCCGTAGGGGCACGACACAACTTCAACTGGTTTGCAGTATCTATTGATGCACCTGGGCGAGAACCCTGACGTACAGGTGAGTAGAAGCAAACAAAATGAATTATACAAAGGTGTATTAAATACATTAAGGACATAATATTCAAGTAAAATACAAAGTGCGATGATCAAATAGGATTTGGACTAAATTTTGTATTTATCGAGTTCCCCAACAAATCACTGACTTACCTCAGCTCCGAACAGAAAGGTTTTACAAGACGTACACATATTTCTTCCGCAGGAGAAAGCTTACCGAGAGCAAGTAGAAATATTTGGATACAGCGATCGCGATATCACCAAAGATGACCTGTCCAAAATGCACTACCTGGACCAAGTCATCAAAGAAAGTCTGAGGCTGCATCCTCCGGCCCCCCAAATAGCCAGAACACTTACAGAAGATGCTCCATTACGTAAGTTCACATTCAAATCAATGCATACGCATCTTCTTATCCTTTCCTATTCTTCACTTTCACCACTAAATGTAAGACAGTTAAATAAAGAGGCCCGATATAGCTGGTTATAGATAGATGATTCCTTGTGTTGTCCATCCATGGATTGATTTAGGTTGTTCACAGAATGAAATCGCCTTCCTGGTGCGCCTTCGAGGACACTACGTCCTCTTTATCAGCTTTCTTGGAAGCATAATATATTATGTTTTATGACTAGTTCCAATCTTCTAACATTCTAGTACTCCATAAATTGAATCAGGCACCCTTTCTTCTCTATTCTATTCTTCAACCTGCGGCTCTTTTCCCCTTGTTCTTTCAATCATTATGGGTCTTCAATCTTCTCAAAACTGCCCTCATTGAGATCCCCACCAGACCAGGAGGGCCAAAAACGCTCTTATCCTCAGGGCATGATGTTGGGCAATATGAGCTTTCAAGTGGTCAATATTGAATGGATTTGCTAGGTAACTATATTAGCATCGCAATCAGGTACTTACCAACTTTCGTCTTAATCAAACTCGCACCAACGTTTGCCATTTTTCTTTGGCCTGGGGGTGAGGTTTCTGGACAATTTCTGGGCAGGAATGTTACAAAACTTTTTCAAGTTTTCAAGAGGTTTCTGGTCCAGCTCCACCTCCTCTACGGCTACTTAGTGTTTCTGGAAGTCCTCCACAGTGGTCCACCTATTTACTCATATAGGTAACTACTTTTCATCAATTGGTAGCAGTTGAAAACTGAAAAAATCATTAAATGATTAAATGTTGCATTTTGGTTCAAATTCAAAATTTACTGTACATACGAAAAGATCTCAACGAATCACCTCACTTAACTTTCTTTTCAATTTTTCAGCAAATGGACTCGTTATTCCTTCTCAAACCAGGATAAACATCAACATTTACCTCCTCCACCGGAACCCGAAGTACTGGGATGACCCTGATGACTTCAAGCCCGAGAGATTCAGATTGGAAGAGTCCAAAAATCGCCACCCGTACTCCTACATCCCCTTCAGCGCCGGCCCTAGGAATTGTATTGGTCAGAAGTTCGCTATGCTCGAAATGAAAATCGGCGTGTCCACGATTTTGAGATCTTGTAAAATATCAGCGGTTACCAAAAGTGCCGATCTCAAGAACAAAATGCTTGTCGTGCTCCAACCAAGCACTCCAATCAAGGTTGAAATTTCTCCGAGGAATTGAATTTACTTTGCTGTATGTTTATAGTATCCATGTATCCATTCTTCTAGATACCTGTTGGAAGTGGAAAACAATCATGTCACAAATCGATACCAGGACATCAAAGGTCGGTTCCTAGGTGTCAACAATGAAAACAAAATAAACATATTGTCCCTTCTGGTGTGGAAGCCTTCTTCAGCATGGTTGGTCCTGCGTCGTCGAATGGGAGAAAAAAATGAGCCGAAGAACTAAAAAAAAACAAGGTTAATTTTTCGTTCTTCACCTTCAGTTGTGAGGACTCACCTGATAGAGCAGGACCAACCGCACTGAAAAGGCCATCAACACTAAGGATTGAAAAACTCTATCAGCGGTTATACTAATTTTGTTTATTTTAGTTTAGAATAGCTATTTCAAATCGACGATATTGTTGTTCTTTCACCTCAAATAGGGATACTAACTTAGGTACTCGAACGATTTGTATTTTCTTCTTCCCTAAAAAGATGTAAGCGTAACGAGGATCAAGGTGACTGATTCTTGAAAAAAGTAGCACTACAGATGCGAGCAACGTAAAGGATAATAGATGGATAGGTACATCCATGGAGCACAGCCCGAGATCACAATCCCACTACACCTTAACACACACACACACTTCATATGAATTGTTGGTTGATACAGATGTTGTACCAAAAAAAAAAAAAAAAAGAAGTCGGGGGATCGGAGAAGACGAGCATGGGATATCTGCTCAGTCTGTAGCTTCATTTCAGCTCAGATGGTCCTGGCCTGGACATGTAAAAAGGTCTCGGGTTCGATTCCGGGCGCTTCCCTGATTTTTTCCCAGCTTTCCAACTTTTTTACTTCAGTAGTATTATTTATGTTTAATGGGTTTTCTTTACCTACGGGTCCTTTAAGAATTAGTCACTAAATAAGACTGAAAATTAAATTTAAAGTTTCTCATATTTTTCCTCGTAAGTTTGAGCCATGAATTGCCAGAGCATCACTGTACTGTTGAGACAGGTGCTCCACTTGGACAAATTTGGATTAAAAAAAACCCACTCCTCCCTTCGCCTATCAATGAGTTGGTAGGAATTTCGTAGACTAAATTTCAAAAAAGATAGCCTTTAATAGCCGAGATTGGAATCTGTCAAAAATTTCAGGTAGGTATGCAAAATACATAGCCGCACATACCAATAACTACCTGTACTGTAGTTTGTAAAATGTAGTAGATAGTTTAGTTAGCACATTGTGTTTTATTCTCGTACTTTGAGCACTTGATTTTCATCAATTTTACATAATATAGGTAACTATGATTGTTACTTCATTCTACCTACTGGCGCGCGGAATTATTATGACGCGTGACCAGTATTTATATTATTTTTTCCATATGTTTGATTCTGACTTTAAAATTGATGTTTCTTTGGTTTTTCATTAAAGTAATTTTCATTGTGACAGTAAGAATTATTGTGTCCTTTTCCAAATGATAGATCTTAGTGAGAGCTTTCTGAAAAGCTGTGACTTGAAGGGTACCCCGTAAGCAGAATAGGGTCTTGAAATTAACGATGATGACGTCCCGCCGGGGGGGGGGGGGGGGGGGGGGGGGGAGACATCAGCACCCAAACAATTCTGACTTCACGTGCCTCTTTCCAACTATTTTCCAGACGGAATTTTTATTTTAAAATTGGCACGTGGGGGTTATTGAGAGCGTTGAACCCAAATTTGAGGTCACAAATACGAATTTCCGACCCGTGTGCCACTCCCTATTGAATCATGAATCACATTGCTCCGAAACTGCTGAACCAAAAAGAACGAAAATCTGCGTACGGAAGCCCCAATACCTATAATTGGGGATAGAAATGGTATTTATTCACAAATTCTTTTCTAGGCTACATCCCTACCAAGATAATATACCGTTTTCAATTAGATCAATACTCACAAATTCGTTGGGCAGCATGAGTTGATTTTGATTGTTGCAAGTAGTCGCCTAAAAGTACCTCAAATGAGGCTTCAGCTGAAACAGGAAACACCTACATTCGCCTGCAACCAAATAAAGAAGTAGTGTGCTACTACCTTCTTAGCGATACCAAATTGTTCAATTGCTTCATTCAGTGTAGTAGTCAGTTTTCATGTGATTATTATTTGTATATTTAAAATTGAAGCTGAGTAAATTCAATAGGAATTGAAAAGAAACATACTATACAAACGCCGCAGAAACACACGAGGTAAGGAGGATAATACGCTGAGTCGAAAATTGAGCTTTTAGACCAACTGAGTCAAAAATTGAGCTCAGAGATCAGCTGTGCACCATGGATATTGGGGGTTAACCAAAAATGTGTGTCCCTTTCTTCAACTAAGAAAAATGTAAATCATTGGTTGATTATCATCGAATAGTCATATCCATGATCTTTAGTTTTTCCCAAGTAAGGGACGAATTTGATCATAAGAACTTTCATATAATTGTGACTGGTAATAGTCAGAACGTAATTTCTGAGTCAATGATTAATAAACTTATATTATACAAAATAATTCTTCAACTTGAATGGTTTGGATCGAAACAACATACCTACTTAGTTGTTGTATTTATGGGCTCACTCCACGACTCACCCTTCGACTCCACCCTTCGA
>JAEMON010000002.1:37567988-37581459 GCA_030264115.1 Lygus lineolaris | reverse complement strand
TGAAGCCATTGCAATAGTTTCATTTTCTTCGAAAATTCGCTCGCTAACACATTCTGTGTTAAAACAGAAATAAGTGCTGTGTGGCACATCGACTATCTAGGTATAGTCCTACACATTACCGACATCCATCTCCATTCGTCTATTATAATGGTAGGAACATCATTTATTAATTTCTCTATTATACCTGCGCCTATCACACTTATCAGGTAGGTACCTACTCACTATAGTATTAAGACACGTCATTACTTGCGACACCCTAAGCATATTGAGGTTATATGGAAGATACCTACTGACCAGTAGAAAATTTGTTGTTTACAGAATAATAGGAAACCTTGTACCATGGAGTGATCATTTGCTTCTTCTTTGTATACGAAGATTTTTAAGTTTTTTGTGTAGATTCCCAAGTTTCTGAACCACTCGTGAATCATTGTTGAAAATTTAAAACAGCAACCTTCACTTTTCACCCGGTATACGCTGAAGTAGCTACTTGTTGAGCTACTTGTTTGAGTATTGTTTTGAGATGGGTCTACTGGCGGAAATGTCATCAAATGGAAACTTATTGACTGGAACCAAAGTACAATTGATTTTCACATCAATCCTGTTGACTTTGTTGAACATCGTTTTGAAGAGTGATCCATCATTATTTGAAAGGTTTGAGTCGTTTGCTAGTTGTTAAAATAGTGGTCCAACGAGACCTCTCTATCTCCAAACAGCCAAATAAACAAACCTCCGCTCCCACCGAGCTAATCTACCCCGTCTATCAGTTTCTGTTATGGAGAAGGACACAGTTTTCGCCTTTTCTCCAAGTACCGCGCTCTTTTATTTTGTGGGTTTTTCGTTTTCTACTGTCCAATTTGCGTAGAGTCATAAATCTTACGATTGAGCGATAAATGGGATGAAGGGTTTTTAGCTGAATTCCCCTTCATTATGAGCGTTATTCTTCTCCTTTTATAGCCCAGCAGGCAGAGAAAAACATGGCAACTTCTGGTGACATCATCCACATTATTCATTTCGTCTTCGTCTTAAATCTGGTTGAGGAACTTGCTGAGCGTTGCGCATAGTTCTCGATATGGAGTTAGGTATTGTCTTATGTTGTATAATCAAAATCTTTCAGCTAACACCCCACCAGAAATCTGATGATTCAACTTTAGACGATTACAAAATAGCTTACAACTTGAACATATTGTTTGATAACAAATCCATTAAAGCGACGTCCCTTTATTTTATTGGATGAGGGGGGATTGAAACCTTGTAGAACTTCCAACCATCAACAAACATTATTAGATATGTATAAAATACAGGCATAAGGATCATTCTTCTTTCATAATGGTACCATATAAATAGATTATCAAGTGCCTACTCGCTAAGCAGGTGCTTTTCGAATCGTAGATCCGTAATCTATTTCATAGCATAATTACTTGCGACAGTCCCGAAATTGATCAGTATTCTGAAGTCGATGGACCACGACACCAAACATGTAAATCTTTATGGCTTCACCTCTTGGTGTCAGACTGGCACCAGGACGCCGATCGTGGTACTAAAACGCACGTTTTTTTAATATCCCCCCTGAATTTAACCTTCCGGTGGGCGCGCCGCAGCACTGAGTGCTGCATTGTTAATGTTTATGTGAAAAGTGGTAGTAGAGTTTTTTTAATCGGCTAGGGGCATTCAGTACCTGCAATTGGCTATACTAGTAACATAATCCACGCGCCAGATGTTGTTTTCCGACCTTGCAGTAGTCACCAGTCAATTTTGAACGTGGAAAAGTCTACTTTGGCAGCATTCCGTGCTGCACGCGCCCACTCATGAAAGTGATTTTATTCTTAGAATATTGGTGAGAGTTATTGTTTTACGAGAGGCTTTGGCTCTGAATGAGGTTTTCGAACAATGTTTTCATCATGAATTATTTAGTAGAAATAAAAGGGTAGGTAGATCAACAGTTTTTCAAGGAATCAACAAACTTAGTGTAGTGCATTTTGAGAACCTACCTAATATTTTGGCTGACATATAAGTTTGACTTTTGATCTTGTGAAATTGGCTGTATTGAGATAATTCGTTACCAACGAAGAAGAAATATAATTTCGTTTTACTCAATTACTTTTGAACTTTTTAAAGTTTATTGAGGAACAATTTCTAGTTTACCATTGGAAATAAATGATATTAATAAGCTGTAATATGGTCAAGAACCAAACATATAATTCAGTTCGATAAAGAGAGCTACTCCAAATGATTTTAACTGCCTAAACTCGAAAACAGGGTAGCTACATGAGTGGAAAATCCAATTTTCTAGAGGCAGCACTCAGTGCTGCACGCGCCTGCTCGTGTGAGTTTCAAAGGCGCGCCCACCGGAAGGTTAAAGGTGAGAGGTTCAAGAGAAACTTCCATGAATGAGGCAGGAGACTACGTCCTTTCCATCAGGACACCATTTCAGGCACGTAAATAATCAAAGGTTTAGCCAAAATCTCAAGGTTTGTTTATTATAAATATAAAAGTCCTAACTTCCAGTTTGTCTCGATAGATCATGTCCTAAAAGTGACCATGAGGGTCCTACAAATCCCCAGAAACGTTAATTTTGAGTTTTAGGACGTATAATTGTTAGACAATGCAGTAAATAGAGGGCCCGTTTGGCTCAGTTTGTTCCATCAATGTAATGAAAGAACAAGAATGGTGAATGAAATTACATTATTTCAGTTTTCTGACCTTAACGACTTTGGGCATTGATTTTCTCGTTGGTAACGAGTAATAATGTTCTAGGCCGCCTAGTTCCTATAGTGCGAGTGCCTTACCAAAGTGACCTTTGTCTAATTATTTTCATCGTAAAAGATTCTGTGCTAAAACCGGTTCCCATTTCTGAACCCGTGAACAACCGGAATGGTTTTGTTTGTCGAACCCATCGGAATGCCTCTCGCATTTTCGACGAAATGAGTATTAATTTTTTACGGCCCATCCGGTTAGGTTTCCCTATTAATTCCCGGGAGGTTTAGGAACTCGTCAGAGGACTATTCCAGGCTGGAATTTCCTCGAAATTCTAAATTGGCCATTATTCGAAAATCTGGCCTTCTTTTGAAGGCCCCTGATAGGTACGACGATTTTTCGTAGTCGTTTGACCCATATAATGAAGTGCGAAATGAAGAATGAAGAATTGTGCGAAATAAGTCCTCTTGAAAATGGAACGGCGCAATCAGCTGTTGTTGCTAAAGAAATGATCGCGATGAATAGAGAGAAACACAGAGATTGTAAAAGCAAGGCTCAGTTATGACCTCTAATATAACAACGTACAATGATGCCCTCCTATCGTTCCACAATGATGCAACGCACGTGTTTCTATTTTATCACACCGCTCAGTAAACAGTAAAGTTACGAAATGACGTAGTAACTTAGGTAGGTGTTCCTTCAGTACCTAATACACTTGGCTATGCTTGCCGAACCAAAAAGACTACAAACAACGTTGTACATTTGGACTTATTCCTCTACTGCTGATAACTGATATCAATTACACAGGAGCAGGTATTTCACGAAGTCTTTCAATTGTGAGTACATCAAAGCAAAATATTGAGTTTGGAACTCCATTGACGTGAGGGCCGGTCTATCAATCACATTTGCAAGCCTGATTAAGGCCTGACTAAGTCAAATCTCTGATTATCCCTCACATACTCTTTTATCAATTCACTTTTGCAGCTGACTATCCCTAATCAGTTATTATCTTTGACTGGAGATTCGAGGCTCTAGTTAAAATTTAACGACCTAGTCAAACTCTGATTTGCTGGCAGCCATATTGCATTTTTGTATTCTGTTCTATCTCCATTCCCATCTCTGTGTCAGTTTCGCGAATCATTCATCCAAATAATACATTATTGTGAAATGGATTCTGTTTTATGTATTTACCGGAGATAGGGATTCGGATTCCTCATACGATAAGATGCAGGTAGGTGCCAACGAGTTTCTTGGAAGGTACAAATCGCACGGGGGTAGTTCTGGAGGAGGTCTCCCGAAATGACCCTTCAATAAGGGAATAATTAATAATATCAGTAATAAATCGTTCCAAACAAGTTATATCTATGAATGATTTGCCTACGGAGTTCAGCAGTGTCAGGAAAATGAAGGTCAGCATCAGTAAAGTTATTGGAAATTATGTATGTATTATCAACTACCTACAAACGATCATGAACATTGGAGAATGAGATAATTCATTACCCACTCAAAATGTAATGAAGGTAGATACTTACCGAAATATATTACCTATAGGTACTAATCTTCCCCTTTTACCTAGGTACGGATTAGTTGTACCTACCTACATATTTGAAAATATAAAAACCATTGGAAAAACGATGGAAAAAACGTCTGCCAAGTTGGGTGGGCACGAATTAATATGTCGGTGACTGAGCTCCTCTTCAACCAACAGTTCATGATTGTCATCTTGAAGTAGTTCTGTGGGGACACGTTGCTTCTCCACGTGGAAGCCTATTCCCCACTGGCGCGGTTGCCTACCTTTTATTCGAAAAACCTCCTAAAAAAAACCTAAATCCATTTTGAAAATCCCTTTCGAGTGCGTGCGTACCTCAGAAATCCATTCATTTGCTCAAAACACTAGTGAACCAGCTGACCTCATGCAAATATAACCCAAAATTATGGTTTGTCGCAGAACAGCCTGTGTTCTGCAGAACATAGGAGTAAGAAGAGAATACAAACTCAACTGTACAATATGCTATGTAGGTATAATTTGTATCAACATCGGATGGCAGGTTCATAAAACAGACACAACAACTTGGTACCTATAACTACCACTATTTACTACTCAAGTTACAACAAAATAGGTTGTAAGTACCTACTTAATGGAATGGGGTTTTTCTCCCGGACTAGAAATTTTACCGGAACGTTTTATTCCCCCTAAAAAACCTACCAACAAAAAAACCCTAAATCTAGGGTGAAAATCCCCAACTTGGCAACCGTGCAGAGGATGAATCCCCCCTCCACTAGGGTGTATCAGGGCTATACAGAGTGTTTCATAGTATCCTGTTCTGTGGTTTCACCTAAGTGACTGACACGGCCGGGTACCGATTCTACTGGTCATTTCCAACAAAAAGTGTCTGTTAGAGTTTTTTACCCTTATTCCTTGAGTTTTTTACTCTAATTCCTTGAGTTTTTTTTTTTTTTTTTCAATTTGCAGATTTTGTTTTTTCCTTTGACCTTACATACCAAAACAGCCATAACTCCCTAAAGGGGACAAGGACCCATGTAATTCAGTTTTTCACATTTTTCTCAGCCAATTTTCGATCGATTTTGATGCGGTTTGCGGCATTCCTCTTATCATTCAATTCTATAGGGAGAGCATCTATGTATAATTTTAAGTTCGTAATCTGAATTTTTCACGTCCTTTTTCAAAAGTCAAATTGGCATAAAGGCTCATAGACTCCGTAGAAAGAAAAAAAAAAATAAAGAAAAAATAGATAGAATGCCACCAACCGCATCAAAATCCGTTGGAAATTGGTCGAGAAAAATGGAAAAAATTGTGCAACACTAAAATGGTTAGGGGAGGGGGTAGGGGGGAGGTTATCCGTATTTTAAACTTATAGGTCCTAAGTAGTAATAATGTTATAGTAAGAGTTCTTATAAACCCTTCAGTGCCTAGCTGAGATTTCGGAATTTCTGAGGACATTGTGGGCTCCGTCCCTTGCCCCCTTAATTTACAGTGTAAAATTAAAAATAAATATACCAGGAATGAACGTCAAAATTCTCTCTTATGGAAAACCAAAGTTTGGGTTGATGGGCAAAACGGGTGAAATGCACTGCCAAGGACATGGCACAGAAGCTTCCTCATGGCCTTCACAATATATCACTATTAAATTTTCAGAAAACTAGAAATGACCGGATTGATTTTGGAGCACAAAAAATTTTTCCATTTTGAAAGTGAAAACAAAGCTTCCGCTGCCCTGCAGACTCGGAAGCAAAATGAACTTGAAGAGGAAAACAGGTCAAATCTTGAAAATCGTCACTTTTTTCAATCGCTCATAGTTCCCTGTGATCCAACAAGTGATTCTTTACATGTAAGCTTTAAAATTAAAAATTCCAGTTTTCCAACTTTTTGGTATTTACCAATTCCGGTGTACTAACTACGGGAGAAAATTGTGTTTGAATGCAAAAAAAAGTTGGTTATTTAAGGTAAGGTTTTTACCTTAAATGATCACAGAAGTGATCATTGTGACTAACTAATTTTAGTTAGTAACTGATTGTAACAAGTTGGAGCTATAAAAGTTTGAGACGATTTAAATTGAAAACATAATTAACATTGAAAAATAGTCCCTGTTATTGAGTAGCCACCGGCTTTATTTAATTATTTCTATGTTAATTATTGACCTTTTTTGAGCCATGATTTTTGTCATTTTTTCAGAAGTCAGATTTATTGTTGTAGTTTATTGAACACCGCTACTGTTAAACAAATTAATTTTATGCGGAGTTTGCGTATGCTAGGACGACATATTTTGAGATTTATGGCATATGTTAGTGCACATTTCAAGTTTATACGACATTCTAGTTTCATAAAACAATTTATCTTTTACCTAATGATGAATATTTTTATTATCATGTGGAAAACGTGTTTATGGAGGGGAATATCTTATCCGCGATCTTTGAAATCTTCTTACATTATTAGTTTTACTGAGAGAATCAACTTTGAATGGATCCTAAAGTGCGATGGGCGGGAATAATAGTTTTATATTCTCGAAGTTCAACTGTTTACAACAACTGAAAAAAGGTTAGATATCGGTGAGAAAGAATAGAAGATCATAAAATTCCGTGAAGTTCTGCATTCTGACCAGAGGAGAACAAGGATGCATGAAATACAAAAGTACAATGAAGAAACCATTTACGGCGAAATAATGTCCACCATGCTGCATTATAGTGTCCCAAGACACTAGAATTACCTATTACCTCTACTGTATAAGAAGAAGGAGGTTAGTACCTACTGAAATGAAATGAAAAAGTGCGCTATTTAAATTAATAGCGGTTCTGAAATGAGTCTTTAACCTTACCATAAGACTTGGTTGGATGCTTGAGAAAATGAGGAGAGAACCTTCATTATAAAAATAAAACGTTCCAATTCGGCACAAAGAAAACCTTCTGTAAGGGACAATAATATATTATTGATGCTCCTAGAGATCCGAGGAGGTAATCTAGGGGTCAATCCACTAATCTCTAAACTATCCACCAATTTTGAGCAACATCGGTTTTAGTTAGACCGTGAGAAACATTTCTGTCGGAAGAGGATTTTCACGTGAGCTCATGCGCAATGGCTACCTTTGAGCCAATCTTGTAGAAATTCATGCCGGATCATTTAGCGTTCAATCCTCAACTATCCTTCAAATTTGAGCGAAATCGGACTATTATCGCAAGGAATTGGCATTCGGATGATGTTACTACGTTTGCGCAAACCCGGAGGCTAATATTGAACCGCGAGCGATGAAATTCATAGGGAACAATCGAGGACCTAACCCGCGTGAGCTCCGAAAATTTCATCGAAATTTGATGGAAATTGAGGATGTTATGCGTGTTGGAAGGATTTGCGAACACACATACAGACTGTCAGACAGACACGAAACCAATATTGTTCAATAAGATGTAAAGGTGAAATGTGATTTGGAATTATGTGTTTGGAAGGAAAAAAAGTTTCACCTCCCAAAATTGAAATGGAAACGAAATGAAAATGGAAATACGACCCTATAAATAAAAGGAGGTAGGTATAACTGAATGTGATCATAATATATATGAATATGATCCATTTTTAAATATTATTGATGGGTCATCTACAGACTAACCCCCACAACTCCTGTGTATCTTGTATGTTTTAGGGCATCAAAAAGTACCCTATTTGAAGGGTCGATTTATACAGAAGAAGGGCACATACAAATATAGGAAATTTCGCGCTGATTCCGAATATGCCCCTTGTTCCCAAACCTAAAACTTAAAAAGTCCTATTCATGCAGCATGAGTTGATGAGTGAATTTTCGAAGAATGATTTTAACCTATTTGGTGGGTGATTCTTATAGGACATTTCCCGCTGACTCCGAATCTACCATGTGTTCCTATGTTTAAGATGGTAATTCACACCAAAAACCTCAAAAACGCGTTTTTAGCGATTTTTGACTTTAAATTTTCAAAATTTGATCCTTTAGAGTACTCAAAAAATTCTGGCCAACGAACTCATCCTGTCTTTTTATATTACTGACATTTCAAATTTTTTATTCCGATTCCTCGGTCAGATATCGTCTGGAGTGACATATGTAAAAGTGTTGAATTTGAAGAATCGTTTTAGAATGGTCTAGATCGGACTCCATGAAGAAAATTCTAGAAAATTTACATTATTTAAATTTTGAAGCCATTGCAATAGCTTCATTTTCTTCGAAAATTCGCTAAAACTTTAAATTTACAGGTTTCACAAACTTTATATACCAAGAAATTAGCTGCAAAATCATTTTAAAACAACCTTGAAAATTCACGTTTTTGACCAATGGAACCGGCCCAAATTTATTTTGAAGACCTGAGATTTTGATTCCAATGAGACCAACGCCAGCTCACCAAGTCCGTAGTCATGATTTTTGGTGTTTTTTCAAAGTTTTCCGGGTTTTTTTGTTTTTTTGGGACTTTTTCCAAGATTTCCAGTTTTCCGAGAATAACAGGGAACTTTCATGACAAAAAAAAAGAAAAAAAAATACCGGACTTATTGAGCTGGTGTTGGTCTCATCCAAAACAGAACTCCCAGGTCCTTTTGTACTAAAACAATTCTGGGCGGTTCCAATGGTAAAAAACGTTCATTTTTTAGGGGTTTAAAAAAAATGTTTTTGGAGCTATTTAGCTATTGAAACATGGGGTACATTATTCAGAATCAGCGCAAAATTCCCTACAAGTTAAGCACTAAGAAAATATGTACATCCTTTTTAGCACATTTTGAGTGAGTATGGGTAAGAAAAGTAGTGTGGAGATCCCGCCAGGGGAAATTAGTGTATCTAGTCGTGAAGACTCCAGATTTGAAAGTCGTGCATGAATTACCCCGTATAATCCACTCTAAAGAAGAAACTCCACACACTCGTTTCTACCTACCTATCACTGACAATAATTAAGTAGTAGAATGTCAGTAGATCATAATCTGACGAGGGCCATAAAGCTGGGAGGTGAAGTCGGTCAACTGTGGTGAGGATCAGTGAATAATAATAATAATGAACTGACTATGAAAGTCGAATGGAATGGTCTGACCTCCACGCATTGGTTACAATTATTTCAAAGATTAAGGTCTGTGGCAATTGAATCGGGAGTTTTCGGGGTTAGAAAGGGTGCATTTGGTACCCTTACGTCATCACATAGTGAAAAAAATAGCCGGTAACATAATTGGGTACTACATTTTGGTCTCTTGCCTATCAATGATATCTGTGCTGCGATCTGATACCACTCTGTACAATGACGCTTCTGTCATGAAAATTGGAATTGACTGTGAAACTTGTTTACCGATCTAGCAGCTATAATGATGAAACATTGCTATAAACTAGAGTGATGACGTCCAGAATTATTATGCAATTTTGATTCACATCTGTTTCGGAGTGCTGCATTCTGCAGGAACTACTGTGTGGTGAACAAGTTAGGTAGGTAACCCATCTTCCTATTGTGCCTTCTTACGTTTCGTTAGATGATATAGAACTGGTCAGTGTTACAAGGGCCTTCGAGGAGTGGAGACGGAAGGTTAGTGAAAAATTCTATGTATTGGTATGTACTATTGTTGTAATAGAAATATCACTTTTGATAGTATAGTTTCAATACCTATCTATTCGGTTATGTAACTATGTACAGTGAAGTATAAGTAGTTAGTTATCGACCGTTCATATGCACGAAGTATATGTATAGAAAATAATATGTATTGCTTGTGTATATGACCGCGCCTCGATACACAAGCAATACAATGTATTTGCTACACCTACTAAGAACGTGCAGAGATTATTTCCTTACAATAAAATACCTATCACGATTATGGATTGTGCGATCTCTTTTATTGCTGGCGTCTTGCAAATAGGAGTTACGCACGCCACAGCTCCCTAAATCAATTCTTTCAATCCATACTTTGTCTTTTGATTCATTCATATAACATTTATTTAGCATAGGACATTGATGATTATTAATGAACACCTGACTAAGACGTAATCATCACCTAATGTCCATTTTATGAACTAGATAGGTACCTATTCAACACTCGTGCGCCAGGTGGAATGCAAAAAGCTCAAATTGGCATTGTTCAATCCCATTGTTGATTGCAACTGCCTTCACAATTAGTAACACGACAGTATATTTTCTCCCTATTCAATTAAATTACTTCCTGCTCTCGCTTTTAATTCGTCTTCTCACCTTGATTATTACATTACGATGAGAACGCATGACCACACACCAGAGAACCTATCATGACAATAAAACATTAAAGCGTTCTGAATCTCGAAGCTATTTTTCGGTATGAAACATGGTCGTAAAACGTAAGAGCAAAATGAGACTGATTGACACTTTATGAGGGTTCTTGTGACGATGTTGTCACTAATATTGGCCCCATTCGTCTGTGGGCTGCAAGACTTGACCGCGGATCTTCTGTTTTCAATTTTATTAGTGTGTCTATTAGCTGCCGAACGGGTCGATATGGGAATTACCGAAATAAATTGCCTAGAAGGATTAGCCCAGATATACTGGACTCAGCCAAAAAATTACCTATACAATCGACTAATTACCTACGAACAACTGATCATGCAGCGAATTTGCCACTTGGGGATTGTCGGACTTTTTTGGTGAATTTTCGAAGAAAATGATGCTAATACAACGGCACCAAAATTGTTGGTACTTATGCAAACTTTTCAAAATTTTCTCAAAAGTTTCAGTTTAACGCAATTTTGTAAGATGTATGAATGGTAATGTATGTCACTCCAGACGATATCTCACCCTAGGTATACTATAAAAAATCCCCCAAAAAAAGTTCAAACAATAATACTTTGCCAAGTGAAAATGGTACACAGCTCCCTCGTGCCCAAGAAAACTTCAAATCAAAAATTGAATCAAAACTTTGTAAGTTCAAAACTCTTGATCGTGTTGATGTTTGACTTTTTTTTCGAACAATATTATTTATTTGCAAATCACAAATGATTTTCGTATTGGGAGGATCTCTGTTGATCATTGCATGTGCGTTGATGATCGATTGGATGCTGGGTGATATTGTGATAACTGTCAAGATGGAAGGTTCTGCGGGACCTCTAGTCAATTTCCTTGTTCCTTTTTATACCTACTTCATTCCTCATCCTTGATGTTCCTGATTCCCAACAGGCAATGGCTTAACCCCCTGGCTAACGGCTTTGGCATTCTTCAGTTCTGGAAGAACCTCAATCCCTCAGTAGGGGAAGGGACGCTCCGTCCTCTGCCCCGAGTTCCCTGAATTTTTTCCTGGTGCCCCTCAGCCTCATGGATACGGCCCGGATTACCGCAAATTGTACCCTGGTCCGTATCCACGCCTTGATTTGGGCAAATGGGCCATCCCATCGATGCGCTAGGGTGCCTGCCATACGCCGCAAAAAGCTGCAAACTCTACATGCACCGCGCCGTCGTGCGACACAATGAGGGGAGTAAACGAGGCTCTTGCATCTTCTGCTGCAACTTCATATTTTGTGTGTTTCGCTCTTGCTGCCTTCAGTGCTGTCTGAGTCCAAGTCTGGTGACGGTAGGAGGAGGCGTCAGCGTTGATTATCCTGTTGTCGAAGAACGCCACCCTCCCACTGTCCCACTGGCTCATATTATGTCTGCCACCAGCGCCGGCCGTTCCCCCGTCGCCTCCCGCAGCACTGGCTCGATCCCTACTCCTCCCCAGGCCAGGGTTGAGAGTTGGGCGCACTCATCTCTTGTCATAGCCGAACTCAGGTTGTCATGGCCGAACTTTACCATTCCCCCCCGTTTGCAGTTGAGGGCGTGAGCAAGGGACATGGGCTCGCCACAACCATCGCATGCTTCTGGAAGGCATACCCGTATCTCATCCGCAGGGCATCCTGAAATTGGACTGGGGTCAGGTCTAAGTTGTCGGCTGCAAGGGGCAGTACGGTCAGCCAGTTTGATGCCTTACACTCTGACAGCCGTCTCAGAATCCGTTGCTGCTGCTCGTTGAGTCTTGCAGTGACCTCCGCCGCCTTGGCCTGGTCCACCTGTTTCTTGACCTTCCTTGTCTGTCCTAACACTTGCTGCACTGCATCCTCATGTCGAAGTAGATCCAAGAGGGCCCCAGTAGCTATGCACGAGAACTCAAGAGTTCGTTCGAAACGGCTGCTCGTTGAGTCTTGCAGTGACCTCCACCGCCTTGGCCTGGTCCACCTGTTTCTTGGCCTTCCTTGTCTGTCCTAACACTTGCTGCACTGCATCGTCATGTCGAAGTAGATCCAAAAGGGCCCCAGTAGCTATGCAGTTTGACAGGTATTCAGTTGCTTGGGATGTCCTGTAAGTCCTTGTTGCTTCAACCGTTGGCTAAAGCCAGGCCTCCGAGGCTGACTGGTAAGAACATCATGTTCCCAACGTCTTCGCTGACTTCCCTACCCATCAGAGCTGGGATCAGGATCTCGCGGACTGCTACCTTTAGGGGAGTGTACAACTGATGTTTGACTGTTTCGTGAACGAATTTTACGTACCGTTTATTCAATCATGATTAAATTCATGGGACTTCGAGGGGCCCTACCCGCATAATTCCTGAAAATTTGAACAAAAAACGGATGAAAACACTGGAAGTAACATTGAAATGCGGACAGACAGACAGACACGGAACCAAATTTTTTCAGGAAGCTCTGAAACGTAAAATGCGAGTGGAAATTTCAATTTTGGAGGACAAAAATATGTTAGAACCTCGAAGTGAAAACAAAGCTTCAACTACCTTCGGTAGACTTCTTCCGGAGTTGTCATCCGATTTTGTTCAAATTGTCAGGGATA
Source organism: Lygus lineolaris (assembly GCA_030264115.1). Lineage (NCBI taxonomy): Eukaryota > Metazoa > Arthropoda > Insecta > Hemiptera > Miridae > Lygus > Lygus lineolaris. The sequence continues at coordinate 37,568,484 of JAEMON010000002.1, read as the reverse complement.
ATGCGGGTAGGGTCCCTTGAAGATTAATTAATCAACGGTACGCTCTACGCATCCGCTGACGTAAATTTCGTTCACGATTGTGTTGACGTTTTGTCTAAACTGACAGACATCAACACGATCGAGAGTTTTGAACTTACACAGTTTAGATTCAATTTCGAATTTGTTCGGATGTAGCCATTTCCACTTGGCAGGGTAGTTTCTTTTCTAAGCTCATTTCCACCAAACTACTAGTATTTCGGGGCTGAAACGTGGAAATTAGAGCGTTTTTGAGGGTGCCGATTCTGAAGTAAAACGCTGCAAATTATTACAAAACGGTTCATTATTTTCTGTATAGATCGCCCATCTACAAAGATCCTATTGAAATAAAATACCCACCTACCGCGAAGTTCACTATCATCTCTTGGCGACAATGAGTAGGACCTTCTTGTAATTTTTATTATCGGAGAGTTGTATCATTAATTCTTAATGTAATTCAGTAACTAAGGAAGCTTCTGAA
>JAEMON010000002.1:37521744-37550668 GCA_030264115.1 Lygus lineolaris | reverse complement strand
CCCCCCCCCCCCCTCAAAATTTGTTGCTTTACGTTTCAAGATGCGTAGAATCTAAAAATCTTATTAAAAAAAAATCCGTCCGTACGCCGCACAGTGGGACGAATGGCCAATCTAGGAGGAAAAAAATAATTTTCGCAATAGTTCAATCTAAATGTGATTCCGTGATCGAAAATATTTACTTATCTCAAATTTACCTACTAGCATTCAAAGAAAACAATCAGATCGAAGTTCACCAAACGCGAATGTTTGAACAAGTGTTAGGCTGTCTCCCATACAAGAAAAGTGAAATGAGTTCGCATTTGTCTGGTGTTTATCTAGTGGAAAGGTGTAGTTCCTCTTCTCTTTCTCATTATGGGACCCCATGGTAAGTAGATTAAAATAAAATAAAATAAACCGATCAGTCACAGCAATGTCATAAATTGAAAATACCAACTAAGTAGAGAATCTTCATCTACGGTTTTAGTTTTTGGGAAAAAAGTTACTGAGTACCACGTAGTACCATTACGGGTTTTTCTTAAGTATATAGGAGGTTTCTCCTTGTTTCGAATGTATTTGGGGTTTTTTCACATTTTACCGCAAACTTTAAAAAAAAAATTTCATTGGAAGGATGCAGTATTTCGCTAAGAGATTTCGTAAGGATTTTGCTTGAGAATAAAAGCGAGGCGCATACAAGGTGTACAATATTTTGATTGATAAATTCGACGTTCTCTTGAGCCAGAGGAAGAATCGGTCAAAAAAGTAAAATGGAACATCAAACTCCGGTACTCAAAAGTTAAAGATCACTTCCATAAATCATCATACCACGGTGATAGAGTTTTGGAGAATTGGAGCTGGGTTGATCGTGAAGGTTTGAAATTCATTTCCATATGTAGTTTGCTTTTTGTAGTTTTCTTCTTTCAATTAAACTGCACAGTATTACTTTAGTTTTCTGAATTTTTATTTTTTATTATTATTATTTTTATTTATTTTTTTTTTTTTTCATTTTAAGGTGTTTTTATTCTTACAGTTTTATTGATGAACTTACAAGATAAAATTTGTTTTATTGTAACTAATTGTGATTTATACATCGTAAATGTTTTTGATAAAACAAATGTGTCAAATCATTCATTTGTAATACCAATACCTATGCAATCATTCTCGTTCAGAAATCCTTAAGGTCGGAATAGATTGTAAATAGGCACACACTTCAAATCGAGTGAAATGTTTTATCTCGCCTGATTTAAATTTTCCTAGAAACTTCATCAAAATCAAATTTACTTCATTTTTTGGTCTACAAAGGTACATTCGAGGCAAAATTTTTACCGTGAAGAATGAATGAATAATTATAATTTTACTATCATTTTTGCAATTTTTCTTCCATTTTCCAGTACGATACGGATAAATTATTGTTTTACCCAAAAAGAATGTCATTTTCGTGCTCAGCAGAAAATTTCCTGTAGGCAGCTGTAGAACGGCTTTTGAATTTTTTCCACCTAGATTGGCCATTCGCCCCACTGTGCGCCATACGCGGCACTTTTCTTATTTTGTATACAGGCTCGCAATGTTTCTAGACTCGAAGCTGAGGTTTCTCCAGTGAAGTCCCTTTTCGTTCTTCCTAGGTGATGAAATGAGGGCCCGTGCATGGGCCCGGCTAGAGCAATAAGTAATAATAAATTAAATATTAATTATAATCAAGAAGGTAACGACCTATGAAAGAACTGTGATCAATGCGAATGGTAGACTTAAAACCCCGTTATACAGGTTGCAGTTTTCTTATATTGACAAACAACACTTTTATCTTGGAACTATGTTTCCCAATATCTCCTTCATGATGAGTTGGGAACGACTATTTCAGCTATCTCTCATTCCTTCACTCGTTTAAAATTTTAAAAAATCTGCCTATCTTCTAACCATTCCATTGACATCCATTCCTGCTGGAGAGAGAAGATGACCCTTAAACACCATTAACCACTAATGACCTAATTGACTGGCTCGCCTAACGTGATTGTCTATTTTCATAGGAACCCCAACTACGGAGCGAAGAAGAATGCGGCGGAATGCCCCAACCATAACGGCGATAATCCTGTTTTGCTGGCCTCAAACACAATGTAAGTTGTACTCATGAAAGATTGAATCATGGTGCTGCTGAAATTCTTGACCTTCTTTTAGCGAATTTTCGAAGAAAATGAAGCTATTGCAATGGCTTCAAAATTTTTGGAATGCAAATTTTTGACAATTTTCTTCATGGAAATCCGTTTCAGACCATTCTAAAACGAATCCTGAAATTTACCACTTTTTCATATGTATGTATATATATATTTATATTGTTAAAAAAAAAGCACAGGTTCAACTCAAAATCTTAGAATGTAATCAATTTGTTTTTAGACACCAAACATCATAGTTTAGATACAAACAACGTAGTAACGACTAACTCCCTAACACTACTCCATCCTCCTTATAACACGCCCTCTTCTTTCACGTATGGTGCCAGTCGATCATGGTGGACCACTCGCAGCCGTCCCCTAGTTGTCCTGATCCTGAACACAACATCATTTAGGACACTCACAATCATGCAGGGGCCCTCCCAACTCCTCTGTAGCTTTGGCAGGAGTCCCTTCCTTCTCTTTGGGTTATAAAACCGGACTTGGTCTCCCTTTTGGTACTCGTTCAGTTTGGCCCGCACATTATAACGCCTTCTCATCTCCTCAGCCTTGATCTTCAGCCGCTCACGTGCCACTGCAGCTTCTTCTTCAGGTCTTCGACGTACTTGGGTCCAGTCTTTCCCGGGGGTTGTTCCCCTACCAAACGGTGAACAGGCAGGGTCAGTTCACGACCAAGCATCATTCTGGTGGGTGTAAATCCTGAAGTCGAGTGTTCAGAAACTCGATACGCTAGGAGGGCAATTGGCAACATGTCATCCCAGTCCCGTTGGTGATGGTCCAAGACCATCTTTGAAAGCAACTGCCACAGGGTCCTATTCAACCGTTCTACTAACCCATCGCTCTGTGGATGTAACGGCGTGGCCCTGGTTTTCTGTCCCCCAAGCAGCTGCACCACCTCTTGAAAAACCTCCCCCTCGAAGCTTCGTCCCTGGTCTGAATGGATTTCTTGAGGTACCACAAATCGGGATACAACGTGATCAACCAATGCTCTGGCCACTGTGGCTGATTTAGCGTCAGGGAGTGGAATGGCTTCTGACCACTTGGTGAAATAGTCCTGCAGTGTCAAGATGTAGCGATTTCCTCGGTTTGACAATGGCAGAGGGCCAATGAGGTCAATGCCTACCCTCTCAAATGGTACTCCTGAGGTTCTTACCTGCATTGGCGCTCTCTGTCGTCCTTGACTGCACTTCTGACATGTTCGGCAGGTATTGCACCATGTGGCAATGTCTCTGTGGATTCCCACCCAATAGTGTCCCTCTCGTATGGCCTTGGCTGTCCTTGCTTCCCCAAAATGACCCAAGTTGTGGAACTCTTCGAACATGGTTTTCCTCCAAGCTTCAGGGACGAGTATCTGCCATTTAGTTTTCTTCCCATCCGGCGACTCCCATTTACGACATGAACACCCTTCCAGCAACCCTAAGGATGCAAACATGGCGTCATAACACAGAGATATTTTTTCGCTAAATCGACTCGTTTGGACGGCAAAATAAGGAGTTCTCGTTTGAAAAACAATCGAGTTGTCATAAATCCAAACGGGAGAACGTAGCAAACAAACGGGAATCACCAAAAACAAACAGGTAAAAATAAGACCCGATTAGAAACCAATCGGGAACCGGTAAAAAACAAACGGGTATTCTTTATTTTCTAACGAGCAGAGCATAAAACAGATTGCAAACGAGTATGCTTAGTGACCCAAACAAACAGGTTCCTGTAAACATTTAGCGGGCAGTTCCAAATCCAAACCATTTTTGGAGAAACCCGTTAGATAATCGAACGGGTTCTGATACCATATCTATCGAGTATTTGTAATCCTAAATCGACCCGTTTGAAATCTTATCGAGTATTTCATTCCCCTGAACAACTCGTTAGGGATGCAAACGGGTTCTCATTTCATTATCTATCGAGTATTGATAAACCTAAATCGACTCGTTTGTAATCTTTTTGACTCATTTGACATCTTATCGAGTATTTAATTCCCATGAACAACTCGTTAGGGATGCAAACGGGTTCTGATATCATATCTATCGGGTATTGATAAACCTCGTTTGTAATCTTTTTGACTCGTTTGAAATCTTATGAGTATTTAATTCCCGTGAAAATCTCGTTAGGGATGGAAATGGGTTCCCATATCATCATCAATCGAGTATTGATAAACCTAAATCGACTCGTTTGTAATCTTTTTGACTCGTTTGAAATCTCATTGAGTATTTAATTCCCGTGTACATCTCGTTAGGGATCCAAACGGGTTCCCATATATCAAAATTGATCGGGTATTGGTAAACCTAAATCGACTCGTTTGTTATCTTTTTGACTCGTTTCATTCTCGTGAACATCTCGTTAAAAATCCAAACGGGTTCTCATATCATTTGAAAGTCGTAAATCGACTCGTATGTAATACGATTGACTAGGCATGAGTGGAACTTGTCTTTATTCGTTCATATTCATTGGAGGTTTAATAAACGCTTGTACAAGTTGTCACACCTAATATATTTGAACCTGACAGTATAGTTCTCTTGTGGTGACATTTTCACCTTGTACAGTATAGAAGAATGCATTTTGCTATCAGGTTGTTCTTCCATTGGAAAAGTGAACAGCAAATGAGCGCGCAGGTATGAATAGGTAGAGCTAAAGGTCGTTTCCCTCTCGTCCATTCTACTTTCTATATCTGTACCTGTTACTCAATCGACTGGAGTGTTGAATTTCCCGCTTGTCCGTGCTGATGTTTTGAGAACGGTTAGTCGTCACTTCGCCAGCGGTATTCTTTAGTTGCGAGCACTGTAGGTGCACCGTTATGTAGGTATATACCCAAACCACCACTTTCTTTTGAGAACAAATAGTATAAGAGAGTAACGACTAATCCTCTGCTGAGGATTGAAACCGTTTCGTGAACCTTTTTGACCTTCAGTAGCAGTGGGCAACTCGCAAACAATTTTCCCTAGGAAAGATCCGGTCAACCCAGAGGAACTCTCTGTACACATTAAAGCTAAAGAGGAATACAGATAATATTATTTGTCAAATCACATTTTGGTATTGGTTCAATATTGATTATTTCGACCTCAATTTGATTTGAGTGTCTGATAGGTCCTAACAATATGCAAAAGTCAAAAACAAAGTCGGAATTATTGCAACCCTCGATGTTTAAATTTCCTGGCCTATAACCCTTGTTTGAGGGCGCAGTTTTGATTTTAGGATTTTTTCGTGTTTTCGACCTTATGACAACGTGGTCATAACCTCTCTGAATTTATTACAGTCAAAAACTATAAATAAGAACACCATTGGGAAAAATTAAAAGTTGACACCTTCCTAGAGCATTTAAAAATAAAAAAATGCCATTCATACAGCATGAGTCGATGAGCGAATTTGCAAAGCATAATTTTAACCGATTTGGTTAAACCGTTTTGGTTAAAATTATAGAAGATGTCACGCTGATGGAATTGTTGACCTCCAAAATCAAAATTTCCACTTTATTTTTACGTTTCAGAGCTTTCTGAACAATTTAGGTTCCGTGTCTGTCTGTCGGTCTTTCTGTGGATAGGGGTTTCTAAAGGGCCCGGGTGCGAGCCCGATCCCCCCCCCCTTTCACCACAGTTATAAATTTATATTTATAACTTAAATATATTGTAATCTGAGATGTACTCTGAATGAGTTTACTTAGATCTACGAAATGAGCACAGTATTTAATACAAAATAATTTAAAACTGATGAACACAACGAAAATTCGAAGAACAACGCTAGATTACAGAGAGTGAAGGGTACCTACCAACCTAGTACTCCAGATCACACTTTCCTCCTGTCTGTCTGTCTTTCAGTCCGTTGGTCTGTCGGTCTTTGGTAAATTCCTTGTCCCAGGCAAAACTATAATATGAAGTTATGGTCCGAATTTGATCAATTTGCAGGGATTGTGCAGGTTAGCTCCGTGACGGTCCCCTGTGAATTTCATCGCCATCGGACCACAAGTAGTCTAAGCGCAAGCTCAAATGTGAATTTCTTGAAACCCCGGTATCTCAGTTCCTAATTGACCTATTCGGCTCAAATTTGGTTGGTAGTTGGGGCCTACTCCAAGACAATCACCTATAAATTTTGTCACGATTAGCTACTGCGCAAGCGCAAACTTGAGATTTGTTGTCATCATGGGCGTAGCTCCGGAACCTCGTCCAATTTCGGCGAAATCTTCAGGGCTTACGCGGATCAGAGCCTAATGTGTCTCCCATGAATTTCCTCGCCATCGGACGAATAGTAGCGTGTGAGCATGCGCAAAATTGAATTATCTGAAACTACGATTTCTCAGTTCGGAATTGACCTATTTCGCTCAAATTCGGAGATTAGTTGGAGGTTGACTCCTTTCGAGTTTCGACATGATTGTATCAGTAATACCTATACTGTTCATGCAAAATTTGTGTGTTCCATAGCTATAACTCCCGAACTACTCGACATTATTAGAGATTGTACAGGGTGGCCCCGTGACGGTCCCCTATCAATCTCATCACAGTCGGACCATGAGTAGCGTGCGTTAGAACCAATATTTTGAGGCTCACAAACGAAGTCTGAGATTACAAAATAGCATGTGTCTATAATAACACCTACACTTGTCCCTAGACATTTATTGTGGTGACTCATGAGATCACCTCAATTTATTGTCGTGTTCCCGAAAATCTAGGCTATTTACCTACTCGTTTCGTAATCAGAAATGGCGAACGCCCTACTCTACTTAGCGACTTTATACAAGAAGGACAAATCGCCTCTGCCCCGTTGATGGACTCTAGTTTTAGCGAATTTTCGAAGAACATGAAGCTATTGCAATGGCTTCAAAATTTAAAAAATTTAAAAAATTTTTCTTCATGGAAATCTGTTTCGGACCATTCTAAAACGATTCCTGAAATTTAACACTTTTTTATATGTATAAGTATATATAAAAATAATAATATGTTTATATATTTATTTATTTATGTGTCATTCCAGACGATATCTGCCCTAGGGATCAAAATAAAAAATCCGAAAAAATTTTTAAAATGTCGATATAATCGGAAGAAAGGATGAGTTCGTTGGCCAGAATTTTTGGATTACTCCAAGGGAGTTTATTTAGTGAAAATCCGCTCAAAAAAAAACCCCCTTGTTTTTTGAGGTTTTCGGTGTGAATTACCTACCATTTTAAACATAGGAACGTATGGTGTATTCGGAACCAGCGTGAAATTTCCTATGAGAATCACCCACCAAATCGGTTAAAATTATTCTTTGAAAATTTGCTCATCAACTCATGCTGCATGAATGGAACTTTTCCTATCATCGTCATTTAATGGACAATTGGATTCACGATTAAATCGAATTTTTTTTTAATTTCTTGCAAGAGCACATACGAGTAGCTTCCTACTTTCGGTACTGAGGAAGCAAAACATGGTATCAATTTATGTATTGCATTAATTCATCCGTGGATAAATTTTGTTCTAGAAGATTTCTCTAAATCCAATTACTACATAATTAATACTCATACTGTCTTTAAGCATTTTTTAATAACAGCATATTATAGCGTATGACGATCCCTCCCTGATATAGATTAGAGGCGAGTGATTGACCTTCATAGGGTTGGTTCGCACTAGTTTGTTGATATTGTACGACTATGACTATGGAAATGTTGCATTCAAAATAATCAATTTGGTGCTATTGAATAGTTTTTAAATTTTTCAAAATCGCAGCTAACCAGGTTTTCTTCAATTTTCCATTCTAGGGCAATTTTCTGCTGCTACTACTCTCGTCCCCACTAATGTCTGGCATCAGCCGTTGGATGCAGCGAACGACGTGGAGGTTCGGGGCGACCTTCGGAACAAACCGCCTCTCGTTTATCCCCAAAATGGAAACGAGCAGCCTTCTCCCCGACAGCTCCCTTCTTCAGTGCAGCCTCAAGCCCACGATTACCATCAACCACCTTCCACAGGTCCGCAGCAATCACACCCTGTGCCCGATGAGGGTCAAAATGCGCAGCGAGGTCTCAACCAACAGGTGGTGCCTATCCATCCCTTTCAGACATCTCAGAATTTTGCAGCTAACAAGAATGCCACAAATGGTAACGGTATATATTCAACCTTCCCTGTTTTCGCACCACCTCATGAAGAGCAAATTCGAAAAGAATCAGTGGAAATAGTCCCACAACCGATTCCTGTAGACCCATTGAGGAATAATGTATTTAATCCAGTTGATCCACATCCTCAATCTCCTCTCCCAACAAATATTCCTCCTTCACCCAAATCATCTTGGTCCCATGAAGGCTTGTATCCCATTTACGATCAAGTAAATCCGAACAATGCCGAAGCATCTACTTTAATTCTTCCATGGAATAGAAATACCCAATTTGCTGTACCCTTTCCGAACCGCCTCCTTACTTTCAACTATGATTCAGGTATAGATGATAGTCAGGGATCGAGGGGACCAATCACTGATTTAAATAATGAAAGATTGAACACGTTTATAGGCGAAGAAAGAACATTTTTTACAGGTCAACCTCAAAACGGCTATTACGGCGGAAGGGGGCAGAAGCCTCCAACTTCCCTCCCTCGACCAATTAATAACACGGAAATAAATACATTCCCACAACATAAAAAAAACAGTTTGCAAACACAAGCTCAACTATCGGATGATGGAACACAACATATTATCTCATCAGCTATCCCCCCATACCCGTTAAAATTTTATCAAGACCAGAATGATTTCAATGTCTCAGAAAAGCTAAATGAACAAAATCAAAATATTGATGGGTACAATGGCCCTAGAAACATTGTGTCTCACCGTACCCTTCAAACGCCACTCATTCCTGTGTCAATTCCTCTCCCCCACTCAATGGAGAACGGAGGCGTTTATATACCATCGGAAGATCTTGGAAATCGTTTACCATACCTGGCACCAATTATCCCAATGTACCCCGATTACTTTGGATCCGCTCAACGAAGCGGACAGCCACCATTTCCATCGATCAATTTATTTCCCATAGGAAACGCAGGGTATAGTGCGCGAAGAGATTTAGGGAATACATTGCCAAACACCATTCAAAACAACAAATTTTGGCAACCCCGTGAGTCATCTCTGTCAGAGTCCCAAGAGCAAATTTTGAGCACACCCCAACGAGGTAATCTGTATCATAATCAAGGACCAACAAAAAGTATACTAGGAGTATTCCCCATTGTGAGACCAGTAGTGGTCAGTGTTGGAGGAGTTCAAAATTTAGAACTCAACAGACCATCATCAACTGATCTGAACCCCTCCTCGCGTCTTGTTAGTCCCAAAGATTTCAATGATGAATCCCAACGAAATGATTTCAAAACTGAAAACTCTGTTCCCACCTCTGATTCTGTTACAAAATACCAAGAAGGACCAGATTTCAAGAATGTACTACCAATATTTACTAATGTAGGCACTCCCTTAGATTCAGACCAATCACCTCAAGCATGGATTACACCTTTCGAAATCGCTGAGTACCTGTCCCTTTTACCTCTAGCCAGACCGAGAGATAGCTCCAGAGGCGTTATCGATCATGGAAGTCGAATTTATATTCCATTTAATGAACAATCAAGGACTCCAAATGCATTCCAGAAACCACCGTATGCGCCAACGTGGAAGGCAACACCCTCACAAAATCCCTCTCGAGAAACTCCTAACCAACTGGAAAATTCGCAGTACACTCAACGAGTTATGGATCGGGCAAATACCAATTCACCTAATGATGAAGGAAGTGCTTTGAACACCGATTTCAATACTGATTCAGGAGCCCTTTTTAATTCCCCAAACTACATTACAAGGGGCCATCAAACCAACAAACCAGGGGACAGTATTACAAAAAACTCAATGACAAGTTCTAAATCATTTGGTGGTGATTCAGAATTTAGGAAACCTGAAAAAGAAACCGAAATTAAAAGAGATCAAAATGTTATTTCTTTGGATAGAAATCCAATTAATCAAAATTACAAAGTGAGGGAAGGGGATGACGTCCCGTCATCTTCCAAAAATGTTCTTGAAGACAAAACACAAGTCGATGGAATGAATCAGGAAAATAAAGGAAGTTCGAATAATGAATCTTCCCAATCGCAATACTACCCGGCAGAGGAGCTCGGGTCATCATTGAATTCTGGCATAACTAGTGGGAGCAGATATATAAACGATGAAGAGGTAAAACAAATTTCAGGAGCGGTCGAAGATGGTACCCTAACCTCAAATGAAGGGGAAACAACAGTGGGAGAATATGGAGTCCCTAATATTGACGAATATATAAGAGAGAAAATCAAAGACAGAATAAATTTCGAGCTGAATTCAAAATTCAATAATATTAAGTCGAGTGAGGCGCTTTCTAATTTATCACCAGAAGAATCAGCATTCAAGCTTGATGAACCCATTGAGAGCTCTTCCATTGGTGAATATGACAACAACGCTAGCTCTCAACTTCAAAAAGGAAATTTCAATAAATCATCACAAAATAGCAACTCACCAACGAATTATCCACAAAATACAAACCTTTCAGACGGTGGGACCCACGTAAACACCTCTGGTCAACGATTAGTCGATATAAGCACGGATGCTAAAACATTTTATAATGGAGAGGATGAAACCAACAGCGATAAACAGCGTTTATTAAACAAACTGCGATCTGAACAACACATGCCCGTCCAAAGTCTTGTTGATGTGACAACATACAAACCACTCATATTTCAGAAAATGAAAATACCAGTATATTCAGGAATGCTTGAACCGCACGACACACCCTCTTACTACGAGCAAGATGGGGAAAGTTCGAATGAAAAACTTGCAAGAGGACATCAGGATTCTACAACTCCATCAAAAATGGATACCGCCGTTTATCCAGAAATCGCACTATTGCCTGCGGGTGATGAAAATGATAAGTCGCCAATTGTTGTATACGATGGAGGAGATTTAGAAGACATTATCGTACAACATGTGCTTGAAAAACCAAGCGTAAATAAAACAACGAATCAGAAACAATATAAAATAAAAGTGGAATTTCCGAATTATTATACAGTAGACGATAGATCGAAAATTTCCCAAACGGTGATGGGACAAAGAATGAGAGAAAAAAGTAGTGAATCAACCCAAGTGAGTATGAAACCACTTCCCTATGACCACAGCCAATCAGTAGTTGAAAATCCAGCTGTTTACGAACATGAAAAATTAAATAAAGACTGGAATGAGTCATCCAAAACAACAGGGGGAGCCCCGACTACGGACCAACCGGGTCAACAGGAAAAAATGTTTCCAGTATACAACTCGAAGCCATCTCTGTCTTATTTTGTTCCTTATTCTGTCAACAAGGAATTGGGATCGGGTGATGAAACTGTGGATAATGAACAATATCAGCCAAAATCGCAGTTATTTACTAGAAATCGCCAAACAGAAAGCATAGAACCCCATGAACTCTACTCTGACGGAAAATCATTGACAATACCTGGAGGAATGAATTCGAGAGATGATATTGGAGCCACAAGTCGCGACATTTTGAATCAAAATCGTTATACAACAACCGATACGACAGAGCGAATCGAAAAAGACGAATATGATCCACGACATTCATCATACGTTGGTGCCTTACAAACTGAGAGTTCCGTAAGCAACGACGACGATTTCCTTGACCGTTTGTCCCCAAAAACACGCCCATCCTCAGGGCAACGAGGTTTGAATGAAAAAACCGACGAAAATAATAATGTAGAAAAGTCAAGAATTCAGACCAAAAATGAATTGAAGATTTCATCAATCACGCCATCAAGAGTACTTACAAAAATCAGAATCGTACCAAATGTTGAAGGAGGAGCTCTGCCTGACCCATCAAACCCAACTTTTAGTTCCTCTAGTTCCTTCCAACAACCTGATCGAAACGGGATGAATAGAGATTCAGACATAGTTTACTGGAGTATTACAGAGAAAAGTAATGTTGACCATGTACATGGAGGATTAACTGAAAACCAAAATCTGATCCCTATTTCACCTGGACAAGCATTGATCGACAACTATGGACAAGCTAAATCAAAGTATAATACGAACCTGTTACAACCTTTTATTAAAGATTCATCTTCAACCAGTGGTTCAGATAGAAATAAATCGTTACCTAAAACCGTTGATAATGAGTTCAAGGCAGCAAATCCCGAAAGAATTTTTCATTCCCCACACGGTGGTACCTCACAAACTGAGGATTTGGAACAAGACGACAAAGTCATTGGCCATCTTTCCTCAAAAACACCACCATACTATGGGGCTCGAGATAATATATTTGAAGAGATCAACAAAGGCGTTACTACAGAACCCTGGACGAGCTCCTGGAGTAGCCCTGATGAAAGCAAATTGACGAGTGATTCAACTACAGTCTACCTTAGTGTTACAGAGAAAAATAATGAACTTGGAGAATCTGTTGAACAACAAAATCAGCCCCTCAATATACCTAAAAATGCATCAGCCAACGAGTATACACGACTAAATTTGAAGTATAATATTGATTCATCGAAACTAACAGAAACAGGTCTGGATCAAGCTAACAACATGGATTCATCCTCTGATTACGGATCAGTGAGAAATAAACCTTTTGCTGAAACAATTTATAATGAAGAAGGAGTAAGCGCTTCTACAAAACGTAATCAATACAAAGTGAAAGTGAAATTCGTAAGCCAGGATTCCAATCGAGAGGAATCAAAACTATCTCAAAAAAAGATCAACCTAGAGAACATGAATGATGGGGATGAACCAACAACAACAACCGATGGAAAAAAACACGATAGTTATGGTCAAGTGGACAGTCACTATCTGACTTATCAACAACCAAATTTTATCAATCCAACTGAAATACCTATTAACCAAAGCGATAATCCTGGAGCAAAACCTGAAACAAATGGAGCACTTCACACGGGTATCAGTGATAAACTGCTGCACTCCAAACAAAACGAGTACAAGAACAATGAGGATGCAAAAAATCAGATCGGAATGAACGTTTATGATAAGGATCAAGGAATTGCACTGCCCCATGGAGCCTTACAAACTGAAAGTTCCAAAGATGTATTGGAACAAGACGACAAAGTATTCGGCCATCTGTCCTTAAAAACACACCCGCTCTCTGGGCAACGAGATTTAGATGATGAGACAGGAAAAGGCTCTAATATAGGATCTGAATCACCAGTACAAACTGAGAACAATTCGACAATTTCATTATTCGACCCATCAAGAGGACTTGTCAACATCAGGATTGCACCAAATGTTGATTCAGAAGCTCGACCTTTACTACCATATCCAAGTTTTAGTTCCTCTAGCTCCTTCCAACAACCTGATGCAAAAATAATTAATGAATATTTAGGGGGAATTAGAGAAACCGATAGCTCTGCTATAACATCATCAACATCGAGAAAGTATGCACAGGTTAATCCGCAAAGTAATACTAGTACGTTGACACAAGAAGAATTGGGTTCAAAAGAACCTCTCCATTCAAATCTATTTTCTATTTTCGGTTCAGATAAGAATCAATCGTTTTCTGACACAGCTCATAGTGCGTTCAAGGAAGGAATGCGCACGACTACATCTCGTAATCAATATAAAGTGAATGTGAAATTCGTAAGTGGGGATCTTGACCGGGGAAGATCAAAAATATTCCAAAAAGAGACCACTCGAGAAAATATGGATGCTGATGAATCATCAAGAAAAACGCTCAATAGGAACTACTCCGATAGTGATAGTCAAATGAGTGGTCAAGATTTAACTTACGAACAGCCGAAATATATGCGTACAACTTCAATACCCGTCAACCAGCACGTGTATAACAATACCGAGGATACAACAAACCAATACAGAATAGACGGATATGATGACGATCAAAGACACACAACATTCTATGGCAACCTACAAACAGAGAATTCCTCAGGTAAATTTGAACAGAACAAAAAAGAACTCATAATAGACCCACACACCGGGCAACGAGTTTTGAATGAGAAGATAGACAAAGCTGCTAATACAGATTTCGAATCACCAATTCAGACAGAAAATAAACAAAAGATTTTATCATTCACGCCATCAGCTGAACCAATCACTGAGTATGATGAGGATCCAAGAGATTTCCAAGAAAAAAAGAAAACGTCAGTGGAATTCCGTGATTGGCCGCTACGTAAACCAGCAGAACTATCAAAAAAAGACTACAGTGAGTTAAAGATTGAGGATTCCAAATATCGGTCTAGAATAAAAGATCAATCGGTCGAAAAACCTCACCAATATGATACTGACTTGCCAGAGGAGTTAGAGGGAACAAACGAAAATGCACAAGAATCGTTGATTAATAGTGGGAGACGGCCGATTACGAACAAGGACCCAAATATGGTAGATAATGCAATGAAACAGCAAGCAATATCTGGGACGGATGGTACTAACACGAGACAACAAAATGAAAAGCATGAAACCATAGTGCAAGAAACTGCGCAAAGGCGACTTTCAAAATCAACTACCTCAGTGCAATATATAGAAACAACAGATGTGCCAGTGGAATTTGAAAGAGCAACTGGCAACGCTGTGCTTTCAATGACGGCAGATCCTCATCATTCTGAATCAACTATATTTAAAAACTCTAAAACATCACCAGAGCGCAACTTCAATGGAAAATTCATAGGAGAAGATCCTACATTACTTGTTCGATTTAATAGTGATAATAAGGCTGACCCGATGTTTGATACAAACCATGAATCGAAACATCCAACTCCATCATTCTCTTCCAGATCGGGAAGTTCAGGTGGGCAAGAAAAGACGGATGAAAGAACAATTCAAGACACACACGTGAACTACGATAAAACAACCACTGTTTTTTATCAAACTCTCGACAATGGACAAGGTATCAATCAGCAACAAGCTCAACAAACCAAAACAGGACCGATACAAGCTCAAGATTCAATCTACGATCAAACACCTCGTACGGGAAGTATAATCAATCGACAGCCCAATGTTTTCTCTTCTATAACAGAACCAACTCAACAAAAGTCTGGTCAGCGATTAGCAGAACCAAGGATAGAAACAACTACTGAATTAGGGAAGCACGAACAACACACAGAAAACAGTCTAATTCACTTCTATTATGCATCTGAGGACTCAAGTGACTCTAGAAAGGATCCTTTCAATTATCTTGGGATACCATATGCACATCCAATTGTTATTAAACATGAAAGTAAACCCATTTCTTCATATCCAGAACTGACCCCGCAATCGGCAACCCTTTCCGACCACAGGGCAACCTCAGAGTATGACGAAATCAATGGTCAGAAAGAACCAGCCAGTGTTCAAGTAAAAGCCAATGTTCATGAATCCTCGGATGATGAGACCCAATCGTATGCACATCTTCCATCCATGCATGATGCAACAGTTCCAACCTCTAATAGATTGCAAACTACCGAAAGTGAATACACCAAACATACTCATATTTATTTTGATGGTAAACAAAATAATCAACATGATGACTTGAACTATGATGACCCACGTAAGCTATCTTCCCACCCATACAGAAATGCTCCAAAAATATTGCCTCAATCCTTAGGAACTAGTCTCAGTGATACTCAGGACGGAGTAACACCAATAGAAATCTCCAAATTCGCGCCTACAACACTTTCGGAATCATTTATTCCAACTTATATCGCACAACGTGACGGTTTAGTAAACACAAAACAATCGAGCGAAACAACAGGTCAAACTCCAAATTTGCCAGTTGAGGAGTCTCCTGGAGAACCTTATGGCAGCAGAACTACAAACATGGATGGAGAGCAAAGTAGAATGCCACAAATCGTATCACAGCCAATATTATCAAAAGACGAAATACGTTCAAAAGAAGAACTTGATAACGTTAACAAATTTAAAAATCTTGCCCATAGCCAATCATCTACGTGGAACAAAATGGAAGATGAGAAAAAAAGTGGTGACCCTGAAGTTCAACCCCTATCATTGCCAGACTTCATTAGGCAACATCCAAAAGAAATTAATATTTCTAGCAGTTCAAATGATAAATATCCTGAATCATACACCATAATATCAAGTACTCAACCAGGGAATATTAAGTCCAATATTGCTAGTGATGTCGTAACTACAGACCTGTATAAGCAAGGTATATTAACCCAAAATTCTCAGTCGTCTTCCAACCAGAGAATCCCAGAAAAATATAATGATAAAAAAGACAGGATCGAATCGCCATATTTGGCATCAAGAAATATAGCAGGCAGCTTGTCAAATTACTCAGAACCTATTCAAGAGACTGGAAATACCGCACCTAACTTACAGTTACGTTGGGAAAGGCTACGAGGATCGACTGAACCAATTGAGAGCCTAAATCACGAGAACCATAGATCTGATGGGCTGGTACCAGATCTATCGGCAACCTCAGCAGTCACAGATTTATTGGGACCTTCGCAATCCCATAAACAACAAGACTACAACGGCAGCTCATTAGAAGATTATTCAGCTGTAAACGCGAATGATGCTTATAAACTCAATAATGTGAGAGTAACTGGTCTAGAAAATTCGAATACGGCTAAAAATCAACAATTTATTATAGACCCAGCAAGTTTGGTAGATGCTGGGAGCAAACCCTTGACACAAATTAATGATGACTCAACTACAAACTCCCTAAATCGGATGCATGCTCACATTCGACAAAACATACCCACTCCAAAATCACGAGACCATGGAGTGACAGAAAGTTCCTACCACGACGATTCTTTCGATACATATTCAGACAGTGTGGACAAGGATTTGAATGCTTCAAACATTGGTGTAACTCTTTCCTCTTCAAGCAGTGAACAAGTAGCACCTAAACATAACATGCAGAACAACTTAAATGGCTTAATCATGACACAAACCGGATGGAAGCTAAGGCCACAGTCAGAGGTACAATTTGAAATATCTGACCCTAAATCAAATCTCAATCCTTCACCTTCTCCTCGTGTACCACTAACGGAATCTTATTCTATTGTTGGTGGGAGCGGTTTCCCAGACAGAAATCATTCCGAACAATTGGATCCATACCAAACGAATGTTTCTGGAATATCACATAAAAATCTCCACAAAATAACTAGTGAAACAGGATTGGATCTGAGTCAAACAAGTGCAATCGTTTCAAGCTCCACTTTACAACCTGAGATTTTAACACACGTCTTGAAACAAAATGACAAATCGCAGGGCCTGCCGACCAAGGCATACTCCGGGCAGCGTATATTGGATGAGGAGACAGGGGGAGACTCTGATTCACCATCGAGAATCTTACAGCCCAAGAATTCAATAAATGCATTGGAACAAAACAACAGAATACAGAGTCACAATACATTGAAAATGCGACTTTACTCCGAACACCGTACCTTAAACAAGGACAATACTGAACAACCTGATCGTACGTTAATTGTTGACATGCATAAAGATTGTACATCCAAGACGCTACCAGAGCAACTTGTAGTGGTAAAGATCGTTGGTGAACCAGAAAGAGAAATAAATAATTTACCAACAGCAAGTTCTTTTAGCACTTCAAAAACACAGAGTTCCTTAGATCTATCAGAACCTAATGGTGAAGGAAATGTTCCACTTCACTCCGAAAGTCAAATGTACTCTGGGCAGCGTACTTCGGGTGACAAGGTAGGTAGGGAAAATGATACATCAATTCAGGTCGAAGGGAAGCCAGGCAGTAAACCAGTCGAACCTGCAAGCAAAGGCCAAGTAACGCAAAGGGAGTTTGAAGCAGGTACCCCAGACAATAATCATCTACTAAATCTAAACGACCCATCCTCGAAAATATACGGGTATCCACGTCGAAAGACTCAAGGAGAGGAGGTAGATGTAAGATCTGGCCTGCAGACGGAATCATATACCCAAGATACTTCCTCCAAAATACAGGTATTTTCAGACCCAATGACTGTGAGAAAGGAGGCAGGTGACGGATTCGGTATCCAAGTTGAATCATCTATCCTAAATAATATAAATAATTTGGACCAACATCCAGCAACCTCTAGCAAAGTATCAGCCAATAACAGCATATTACACAATGTAATATCAGGGAGACCCCCAGGCGAAACAGTTCAAAAAGTGTCAGGTTCTTTCAGTTCCTCACAGCCTGACAGTTCAAGCCATGTTTTAGAACAAGGTAGTAGACTTCTTAAAGATCAAACGTCAAAATTAGAAACATTCTCAGATCAGAGCACTCAAGGAGAGGGGGCCAACGAAAGATACAATCTACAATCAAAATTAGCCAATAGAAATGAACACGCACTTAAAGTACAATCAGAAACAACAGCCAAAATAGAGAGGGGAGAAACATATCAAATGGTCGCTAGTTCTTCAGGTGGTTTACAATCTGAAAGTCCAATCCATGTAATAGATCATAATGTACCCAAAGAGCCATATGATGAGGAGAGAGCAATAGGGGAGCAGAGAGAGGAAGGAAATGACCAGCTCAAGAAAACATCTAGCCTGAAGAACAGAAATCTAGAGATGAAGTCTGTAACTTTAGGCAAATCATCAGCTAGTACCACTGAACATGATGATAAATTGGCTGGTCTTAGAAGAGAGGATAACAATCTTGTGTCTAGTAAAATGGGTGGATTGCCAGTTAATAGCTCAATCGATATTCTAGAACAACAGGATAAACGGCACCGTCAAGAACCAGCATCAAGAACCAAGGAGTACTCAGATCAGAGAACCATGGATCATGACACTGGCAAAGGACCAGATATAGGAATAGACACATCCGGTCTTAACAATGACAACAAAACAAGTCGGCAATCATCAAAAACCGGAACACCATTACCAAATAACATTATATCCGACGGTAAGTCAGAAAGTGGACCAATCGAAACAGTGCAAATAGGAATAACTCTAGGACGACAAAACGATCGACTCAAAACTCCGTCCGAAAAAACACAATTGTTCTCAGACCAGGGGACTCTGGGAAAGAAGATAGGAGGAGGATCCGATCTGTGGATAAAAACGCAAAATCTGAACACTATTGAACCCAGTGACAAATCAGACGGACGTGGAGAAGGGAAGCCGGATGGGGGTGGAAGTAAGCTTGTTTCAAACCCGAGTGCCTTGCCAGCTGTAAGTTCAGTAGATATTCTTGAACCAAATGATAAAGTATACCAAGATCCATTCTCTAGAATACCACCTCATTCAGGGCAGAGAACACTGGGGGGAAAGACAGGTGAAGAATCCGATCTGCGAATGAAATCGTACAGCCCTAATACCACTGAAACTAGTGGTAAATCAGATGGTCGTAGAGAAGGGGAAAGTAAGCTTACTTCAAACCCCATGAGTGTATTGCCAGCTGTAAGTTCAGTAGATATTCTAGAAACAAATAATGGTCAAGCACACCAAGATCCATCCTCTAGAATACCAGTACACTCAGGGGAGAAGACCCTGGGGGAAAAGGCCGGCGAAGGTTCCGATCTGCGAATGAAATCGTCTAGCCCTAATACCATTGAACCTAGTGATAAATCAGATGTTACTAGAGAAGGAGAAAGTAAGCTTACATCAAACACTATGAGTATCGTGCCAGCTACAAGCAAAGTAGATATTCTAGAACCAAATGATCAAGTGTACCAAGATCCATCTTTTAGAATACCAGCGCACTCAGGGCAGAGAACTCTGGGGGAAAAGTCAGGCGAAGGATCCGATTCTCAATTTGAGTCATCCGATCTCGATAAAGACAAATCGGATAAGCAATCAACGGTCGCTGGAAAATCATCAGCAAGTAACATCATCACCAGCAGTAAGGCGGAGAGTGGACCAATTGAAACAGTTAATAAAATGGTGGTTAGCCCGTCAATTATCCCAAAACTTAAAAGTACGTTAGATACCCCAGAAAACAACAGTCTATTACTCAAAGTTCCGTCCTCAAAAACAGAGATGTACTCAGGTCAGAGGATTCTGGAGGGAAAGGTAGATGAAGGTATTTACCAAACTGAATCATCGGGAATTAAAAAAGACGAAATTGAACGGGCCTCAGCAACAGCACCTGTAAGCAGCACTGACCCCAATGGTAAATCAGAAAGCCGTAATGTAGATAAAGTTCAACTGGCGTCTATTTCTTCGACTGGAAATTCGGTCAATATATTAGAACTACAAGACAGCACACTCATGAATCCTTTATCAAAAACACGGTATTCAAGTCCGGAGAGGTTTGGAGAGGAGGATCCAAAGGACAAAGGATCCAATCTACGCGTTAAATCATCCACTTTGAATATAGTTGCACCGCGTGACGATCTAAAATCAACAACCTCAGGCAATCCATCAAGTGTTGGCAGCGTTCTTAATAATACTTCAGAAAACCACCCTGGAGAAACAGTTCAGAGAGTTTCAAGTAAGGTGAATGGCTTACAAGCTGATTCGATCAATATCGAGGAACACAACGACAAAGTACTCGACCCTCTTTCATTAGAAACAAAAAATAACGTGAATTCTGATGGTGAGAGGAGACTGGGGGAGGAGACGGTCAAATCTAGTAAACCATCAGCCAGTAGCACAATGTCTGAAGGTGATTCAGAACCTCGTCCAGGGGATAGAAATATTAAAGCTTCTCCAACTACCGCCCAAACAGAGAAATTTATGCATACGTTGGGAAAAAGCGACAAAGTAGTAAGCGAACCATCCTCAAAAACTTCTGAACAGGCATCCATTGGAGGCGTTGATACAAATCCGTCAATCATGTCACCCAGCCAGGAAGAAGACGCATCCAAGGCATCGTCCGTACCAGGTAAATCACCATATAATGGAAAAACACATGTTACGGGAGGAGCCTCTTATCTCCCTTTCATATTACCCAGCCCAAACAAGTTGAATCCATCACCAATCACAGTAGATGATCTAGACACAGATGCCCTTGAATATCAACATGCGTTAAGAACGTTGCAGAATATTAATTCGGGCAACTTCAAGCTTTTCACAGCAGAATATTTCATTCAGCTCATCCAACGCTGCAATTGTGCCTCTTTGAAATTCCTAATTCCAATACTGCAAAAACCGAATTCCGGAATCCTTGTAACAAGCTGATCCTTGTTCAAACGTAGCAAAAAAAAATGTTCTCTCTCCAGTCTGTGATATAAATAATACTAGACATCTATTTTTTACATTAGATCCCTATCTTATGTGTTCTTACCTCTCAGTTCCGCCCTCGATTTAAACCGATGAAGAATATTTGACGTTTTTGATTTGGCCTAACTTTTTTCATTAAAATTGCTTTTTTTAACGGAATTTCTCGAATTGAAAGTGTTCACAAGTTTCACTTATGTTGTGATGTAAAAACATGATTGAGTAAGTAACTAGATAATTATAATATAGAATTAAAGTTAATATAAGCAACCCGAAGAGTATCCAATATTATTTTACTATTATCCTTATTGTTATTGATGATCCTTACTTACTGTACAAACTTATTGTTATGATATTGATGATGAAGAAGATGTCTATTTTTTTAAATAGTTTTTATTGCAATTTTTATTTCAGGAAAATTTAAGAACCTAAGTTAGAAAATCAGGAAGACATTAAAGGAAATTACAATTTAGGGTTACGGCTGCGGGACAGCTTTCGTTACCTTAAAACCCATTTTTAAAGATTTAAGGTCTGTTCCAACTAGCGGCGCTGCAGGTAATATTGAAATATTTCAGCTGCTGGGAACCTTCTACGCACACTCATGCGTAATCAGGTAGATAGGTAGGTATCGCAATATAAAAGACGTGTATATAGAAGAGTAGGTGCCCCTATATTGTTATGCGTGTTGCATGTTTGCAATTATGGCACTTATTGGAAGTGTATGTTAGGTACTCATTTCCGATCTTGATGACTTCAGTTTCTCAAAACTATTCTTTTTCTCTACTCAATCAAAAACTTTGTACGAGTCTATAAAAATAAGGATGGGTAGCATTTCACTACTATTTATTCGAATTAAGAGTATTTTTCATTTTTATGAGCTATAGGTATTGATTATATTTGTATTGACGGAAATGTTATGGAACTACTTAAAAAAACAGACGGTAGACCTACGGTTCTACAGTCAGATCATTTAATAATGATTAATTTTACGCCATTCAACTCCGAAGCGTAACAACGAACATTTTGTCATCTTAACATCAAATACAAACAAATACAACCACCTGGTTTCCCTAACACTCGAAGGTGCGATATTGTCTCCGTAATGCTGTTTTTTGTCGTGACGGGAAAAAAATTAAACCGTCCTGTTAATCATTATTGAATGATAAAAAAATCTTAGTACTTATCTTAATTGGTAGGTAACTAGACCTTTACCCATTCCTGGTTACAATATACTTTTGGTACATTACCAATTTCAATGTATAGGTAGGTACCTACTAATAATATGTAGCTAGGAAACAGTATTGCCCGAAATCCCGGATTTCCCGAGACATTCCCAGTTTTTGAAAATTTGTTGTCTCAACGAGATCGCCCTCCCGGGACACGATACACCCCGTATTTTGAGATACATATTGAAGAATGGGCAATTCTGGCTATTCCAATTTCAGTGAGAGCTTTCCAAAAAGGTGCAACATTTGTGTTTTTCGACGATTGGAAGTGAGTTAAAACGAGGTTTTAGGTGCTGAAAACAAAATTGCGACACACCGGAATCCCCATTAGTTCTTTTCAAGTAGGTACCTACCAATGATGTTGATGTATTTTCACTTCTTGTTTTGACTTCGATGTAAAAACTTCGGCCAGTTTTAATGTCAATAAGATTGTGGCAATATAAGATATGACACAATCTGACCTAAGAAACGGTTGATACAACTAAATTTGTGCCAAAATGCCAATAATATCAAAAGAATAGTTAGATGAACGCCAGAAATCGAAAAGCCTCCTTTTGGGTGAAATTTTGATGTTGATTCAAAAATCGCTAAAAACCCATTCTCAAAATTACTACAAACTTGTTACTTTGTAGGTTGTTCAAAGTGTTAGTCATGGTTAGTCATGTTAGTAACGTTAGTCATACATAGGTTAGTCATGTCCGACTTCAAAAATTTGTTAACATTAAGTCGTGCAGGCTCTGACTTTCTTCATTGGTTAAAATGTATTATACTTTTTTATTATCTACTAAGTAGAATTTCTTCCAAGCGCACAGAATTCCGTAAAATACGATTTAAATCATTTCAGCGATCAAGTGATTTGTTAAACATAATCCATCAATAAATTACCGCTGACCAGAGAATAATGCCATTAGAATGTGTAAGAAGGTACCTCCAGTGCCTACACTGCTGATCTGGATTCTCGTATAATTTCATATTACACACTCCACTTTAAGCTAATTCATCAGAGAATGAGCTGACGATGAACCAGAAACACGAACACGAATCCAAAAGGTTTTTGTTTGTACTTCTTTGAAAGCTTGAAATTTGATTTGCCCTTTTTTCAGCCTTTTTTAACGTAAAACTGAAAGGTTTTAATTGTTTTTTTGACTAGTGGCTGTAGGCAATGAACTGAAGCCACTGAAGGTTTTTTTCAAAAAGATGTTGTTTGATTGGTTTTTAAATACATGTTACTTGATTGGTTTTATGCAACCTGTGCGATCTGTTGTTTGTGACTGCTTATTTTTGTACCGCATTGACGTGTTCGAGTATTTTTGCTCGGATGATCCGCACTATATTTCCAAATCCAAGTGTTGTTTTTGAGAATGTACACAGTCGTTGTACGAAACGTTAAAATAGAAATACATCGAGCATGAAATAAATCTCGTATTTGTACCTCCTGGGCTGCATCCCGACTAATCACATTAAATAAACAACACACGGCCGACCATACTACCCATATTTAGGACCATCGTTATTGGGTTTTATCGAACCCCCCCTTCCTCTCCGATGACTAAATTATATTGTGTCCAAATATTTTGTTGACCCTAGTTGGCCACCCTATTTAGAGGCGAACGACATACTCGCTGCTAAGTCCTATAAGACCTATAAGCTGGTACTTTCATCTTGGAAGAATAATCAAAACTATGTAAGTGAGAGGACAAGAAGTAACATTAATTATCTGCAGCTGTAAAGGTACGAAACGTAAATGTATGTATATTACTAGTGGATTGGATATGACATTGCTCACCCGGTCAGTTGATGAAATCATTAAAATTCATGTGCAGCCAACATTTCATGTAAATAGAAGAGGACACTGTTCTCATCGATGTAAATAAAATATTTATCGGAAATATTCTTAAAATTTTTTCCCAACAAACATACCTAACAAACTGAGTACCTACCTAATATAGCGTAATCTTAATATAGGTAGATAATTACCTGTTTATGACGATTCATTTAATTTGGTAGTGGATAGCCTTTGAGATAATAAAAAAGTGACGATTTATCTTCCTTACCGTTAAGTTTAGCAGCTAAATCATAGCCTAGCTATGGGTTCTGCAGCCATCATTATCAAGCTGAGGCCACAGAAATATATATGAACCCAAGAGATCGCCAGGAAAAGACTCAAAGGTGCAAGAATTTACATATCTGATAGCCATGCAGCCCTAAACGCTATATCAGGTGTAATAAAATAACTTTGCCCTGGGTACCTGACAAGTTCCCATGAGGGAGTTAAAGGCAATGAACAAGCCGACGGCCTCTCTAAACTGGGTTCGGAGTCCCATCTTTTGGTCCTAAACCCTAGTTTGAGGTTACCAGTAGTTTTTCTAAAGGTCGAAAAATGGACGGATAACAAAAGAGCTGCATATTGGTGCAACAGTCCAAAGCAGAGGCAAGCCGAACGGTTGAGAGATAATAACCAGTAAGAAAAAGGAAAAAACTCTCCTGCAATTGAGGTGAACAGATGAAGAAGATTCCCAACTCCTTAGTATTACCTCCTCTACACGCAACATAACCATGGTAATTGCCTTTTGTGACAGGATATTAAAAACAAAAACCCTCCTCACCAGAAGCCAATTTTGGAAGACAGGGACGCCTAAGGCCACATGAGATAAATCGTAGTTTCAGAAATTCACGTATGCGCTTAGGTACTCGCTACTAGTTTTCCGATGGATGACAATGATGATGATGATGATGATAAAATTAATATGGGACCGTCATGGGCCTAACCCGCACTATCCCTGAAAATTGAATCAAATTTGGGCCATTACTTCATGTAGTTTTACCTGGGACAAGGAATTAATTGACTACAGACAGAATGGAACCAAAATTGTTCAGAAAGTTCTGAAACGAGAAAAGCAAGAGGAAATTCTGATTTTGGAGGACAACAGTTTTTTTTATTTATTGCACGAATACATAGCATCCTACCTTCGGTAGTGTGGAAGCAAAATAATAATGCTAGGTAATTATAAGGAAGGTAGGTACCTATCGTTATTATAACGTCTAAAACGTCTTACGTTCCTTCTTATCTTGAACAATTTGGGTCAATTTGAATTAATTTCAAAAAACAATTTCGTAAACAAATTGTTTACACTTAGTTTAGATACTCTTGATTCCGAAGTTTCATTATAATAATGAACCAAAGACCTGAAAGAAATGCTGTTGCTCGTTTAAAGGCATTCATTTTATTGTTGATGATTCAGATTCTACGTAAAATGACCTGAAATAATCACCCATCTCCCGAATTTATTACTGCAAAAATTGAACTAAAACTTGAGAAAAAGGATAAAATGAGGCAATCAAATCTTTTTGAGGTCCTCTCCTACACACTCTTCTCTTTTTTCTTTCCGGAGCCCAATACGGAAGAATGAAAAATAGTTCCTATGTTATTCAGTTGTGTAGAGTTCGAACTTAGCTTACCAACCTACTAAACAAAAGTTCCATCGTTAGGAGATGTACTTACGTTTCGGAGCTCGTTTCCACAATCCGCTTGTACCAACAGGATCAATCAGCAAAAAGAAGCTGCAGCTCTCCGTTAATTACTGGCAGGTAGTTATCACCAACAACGGTATGTACCTACCTACTTAGTTGGGAAAACGTAGTTTTTATCAAATTTTCTATCTTTTCTCCAAATAACTCCAAGGATTTTGATGACATTCTCAGGATTTAGGGCGGGACTCTCAATGCTTTCTACTGCTGCAACGGCTTCAAAATATTTTTAATGCACATGTTTTTCATGGACCATCGTAAAAAGGTTCCTAAAGTTTATCAAATTTCAATGTTTTTCCCTAAATAAAAACCTCTTTCCAATACAATTAACCGCTAGCGAGAAAAGGAATGTTATAGAAAGAATCAAACAACAAAACAAACTGGTTAACTGGTAAAGTCAGTGAGCAACTCGTAGGTGAGACTTTCTTGTGTCTTGTGACAGGTTTTGAAAGTAGGTATATCTTCACTATGCGGCAAACAACTTCGAAGGCTATGCGGCTACTTTACTCCTTGATGTTCAAACAGCATTCGATCAGCGTTTCTCTCAACGTTGCTGCCTTGCGTATATAGGTACCGATTTCCTTCTGTACTGTTTTATTCGAATTCTATATACTTACTCTATCGATTCTATATACCTACCTATACTAGTTCACGTTCTATTTTTGTTTTTGGGCGAAAACGGCGAGCTGTAATAATTGAAAGTGAATCAAGTTCATCAAAATCTGCTGTCACTAATCAGACTGTTGGGAGACGTGGGAAATACCAGTGTTCCAATCGAAAAGAAGAAGCTCTTTGTGAATTTGTACGAAGAAGGTTTTTCAGTGAAGGAAGCAGCGTCAAAGTCAGGTACCACCTATCAATTACCTACATTACTTTGAAAACCATAGGTACCTACCGTTTTCTGAAGTGCCTAATTCCTGTTTTCTGTCTTTCCTAATGTGTTTCGCAAGTCTTACACAATTCCATATTTCCTCGCTAGCGGTTTAATTATATTGGGAGAAGGCTTAATTATTTCGGAAAAAAGTTTAATTTTATTCGGAAAAGGTTTAATTTATTGTGTATATTGGCAAAAGGTTTAATTCATTTTTCAAAAGGTTTAACTGATATACTTAGTAGGTAAAAGGTTTGATCAATTTGGTGAAAGGTATACAATTTGGTCAAACGGTAAATCCTATAATTCTTTAGATTGTTGAGGATCGAAGTAGGGTGTGCGTCTGTGTAGGGGGTAAGTAACTTATGGTAATATACGATCGTAGGCAGGTAGGTAAGTAGTACATACTTTTTCTCTCGAGCAGCTCTTTCTGGTCACCCTAGGGAGGAGGTCGCGGACGGGGGTAGGGAGGGGGGTCGAGGACGGTGGTATGGAGGGGAGTCGAGGACGGTGGTATGGAGGGGGGTCGAGGACGGGGGTAGGAAGGAGGAATTTCTCATGAATGGAAGGGATGAATACTTGGGAGGATGGAAGGGTTGAGGCGCAGGGTCGCTCGAAATTTGGTTTATCCGGACAAAAATATGGTCTCATCCATTCTTCTCGTATACCTATTTCGTGGCTATTTCGAATAGGTATATCATAAATTTATGTTCCTATATCTAAAATACCTAGCTAATTAACTGTGATATCTTTTAAAAACAAAATCCCGGAAAATTCACGTTTTTGAGCAATGGAACCGCCTGAAATTGTTTTGGTCGAGAATGAACATGAACAAGAACAATGAAGAAGAAGAAAGTGAAACTTGGGCGAAAAGAAACCGGCTGAGGGTAGGTAGGTACTCATAGGAAATGGGAGGCCCTAACTAATTCGCTTAATAATCAATTATAATAAGAACGTACCTACCAGCAACTATCCCGGAAGCCACGCAAATTAACAACACGTGTTGTTGGACAGTTCCAATAATCCTATTTAACCTCCTCGCGCATTTCAGTACTACACATCGGCCGTAAGTTTTTGTATAAAAGAAAACATGACGACCTGAGAATTCTTCTTTTAATGCAGGTTGTCTCGGTTACTCTTTGCAGTTTGTTTTAATGCAAGTTGTCTCCGTTAATCTGTGTTTTAATGTGACCAACGCCAGCTCACCAAAACCATGACCATAGACAAATACGATTTTTGGCGATTATTCAAAGAAACTTGCCAAAACCCCCAACAACTATACAAATAAAAAGAAAACGGAGTTAAACAGAAAAACATTGTCTATTTCCACAAAATAATGAGTTACTAAGTTAAATCGATTTCGACGGTTAGGCCATCATCAGTACCTAACAAACAATAACTTATTGTTTGTTACTGATGATGGCCTAACCGTCGAAATCGATTTAACTTAGTAACTCATTATTTTCGTGGAAATAGACAACGTTTTTCTATTTAACTCCGTTTTCTTTTTATTTGAAATGGGTTTCCACAACTTCGACGCAAGTGATTTAGTTCGTAACAACTAGCTATACCCTTGGTAGCAAAATTCGTTGCCTACCAACACTTCTTTCTTTCACTTTCATAACAGTTTTTTCTTACACTATTTTTCTAACAAGAATTATCAATTATTAGCAAGAATGACTTCGTCATTAATAACTACTGATATCTGATACAAACGTAAATTTCATTTATCACGTCTGTGCACATGTTTCATTGCACCCACCACTGCTGCTGACTCACAACTGGAGGGACGAAGCATTCCTAGCGTCCAGTTGTCTGCGTTACTCCATAGAATACTGATACTGCGTTACTCTGTGCTAGCGTCAAAAAGGAGAGTCTGGGTACACTCCGGGCTGACCATCGATCTCCGCGACATCTGCCGCCCTGCGTGCGTACTAGTTACTTCCTTCCGTCATTCTTGACTTCGTCCGTTCTACTTGACCGAACCCTCAGGATACACTGGCGCCTCGCGGAACTTGTCAGAACTACTCTTATCACACGCCTCGCAATATTCCGAGAATATATAAGCCCGTGTTTGTGTTATTGTCATCTTT
>JAEMON010000002.1:37476767-37487522 GCA_030264115.1 Lygus lineolaris | reverse complement strand
TTTTCTGAAAAAACCTTAAAAAAATTATATCGTGTGAACAGGTTGAGATAGAAAGGTGCGGTTGGTGGCATTCTACCCCATTTTGGGTCTAGTTTCACCCAATTTTTTTTTTCGCTTCCGTCCTGAATCACCCTGTATATATACCATGTTTTTATTTGATTTATTGTCCATTTTTGTTGTTGCAGATGATCTGATGTTTGAATGATTCATTGAGTGGTTCGTAGCCATGATTATCAACAACAGCATTCGATGTTATCGTCGAGCCATTAGGGATTTTCCTCTCCTTTCTAAGCTTTTTAAAACTATTAGCAGTAGATCTCTAGCAACGGAAGGTAAGCTTTCGCAAGTAAGTACCTACTTAGTTTCGGTTTTACTCTAGCTTGTTAGTTTTGTCCCTATCTATCCTCGCTAACTCACCAATAACCGAGGCTATTCCCTAATTTATTTTGGCAAATAAGTAGTCTTAAAGTAGGTGTATGCTTGCACCTTCGAAAACCCCTGATGGCCAATTTTCCGCTCAAAATTCCGCCAAGTTTGGCCACAAAATGGGAGGAAAGAATGCTTGTAACGCCCCAGACAGGTGCAGGTTGGGATTACATAGCAAGTTCTAAATACAAGACCCATTTTCAATCAACGGATACCCCTCGTTTAGTACCTACCTTTTTGGAAAGCCTTTTTTGTTGTCGTAATAAAAAGTCGTAAATAAAAAGTAAAAAATAACCATGCGCAGAGCCCATTAGGGATTTGAGGAAAGGCAGGCTCGTCTTGTGGAGGTTTTTCACTGCCTCCTGTATCTCTGATTGAAAGAAAGCAGTTGTTGTAGTCATACCGAAGAGAAGTTGATTGGTAGATTGATTGATTCACTCTAATTTTGTTGCCCAGAATGAAGTTAATAAGGTGGATAAAATTATTAGAGATAAGTTATCACTTTATTGAATAATAAAATTACCGTTGAAGCGGGTTCACACTGGCCAACTTATCAGTAAGAAACCGTTTGCATTCACGTTTGGGCTATGGAAGTGACTTCCTGATCATTTCTGACTGTTTAAAGTATCCATGCTGGTCCATTCGCATTGTCCTTCAAGCCAGTTTGAACCATTGTGGATCACTAGTACTAGTACAGTCAGTAGAATGTTTTGCTTGCCGCTTCTGACAGTTTCTGTCGATTTGGGAATATTTGTTGGTCGAGCATGTGCACTGTACCTGTTTGCAAATGATTTGTAAACCACTTCCAATTGACACTACGAATAGGGAAGCAAATCGATTTTCAATTGAGTCGAAATCGATTTTTCACCTCCAATTTTCAATTTGTTTGCCATTGGTAGATGTTACAATGTTTATCCCTAAATCGATTTTTTCGTCTTCAAAAATCGAATGAAAAAAAAAAAAAAAAATCCAAATTTCAAAAAAAAGTCTTTCCACTTCAAAATAATCCTCTAAAATTCGGCGAACCGAAATGAATTTTGACACATTCTGAATAACTTTTGAAATGTGAAATGTCATGTGATTCACATGGCAAACAACCTTGGAATTCAAAGAGAAGAAGAAGTTGGGTAGGTTTTTCCCTGGTTATCGCATAGGTACAGGTTACTGTTTGTAGTAGTCTTTGTGGTCATGTGGTTAGTACTACATAGTTATAATTTTATTTTTCATGCACCTATTAATCCCTAACTACGAACAAACCTACTGAGACACAAAACCTCAACGACGTAACGGCCTTATTGAATCTGATTGGCTTATGTTACTTGACCTAAAATATTGCAAATAAGAAATCACCTCACTTTTAGACCCACTTGTATTCCCCATAGACCCCTAGAGCACGGTAGCTTTCAATGGAGCAAGCTTCGAAGATTTGGAGTCGATTTGAACGAATTGGGTTCTACCTGACTTGAAAGACTGCCTAAGTACATTCATTCTGAGCTACAAAATTAAAATAATATACTTTTTTCTTTTCAAGGATCAACTGATGATCTATCGAACGAAATGCGTTTTTAAAATCGAGAGGAGAATCAAAATTGTGCCAAGGCTCTCAAACCAGGTCAAGGTTATCTCTGATGTCCTTCAAAAGCCGAATTGAAATGGAAATTATTAGCCAAAACTGCTTATTTATGCTCGTTGTTTCACTGTTAAAAATGAGGAAATATCGGGATTTTAACTGGAAAATGATGAATTTGAATCTTGTAACAACCCTGCCTTATCCATGCTACCTAATTTTCTCATGAAACAGTCAGTGAAATAGTGGCAATTAGATTTTTGGTACTAATATTATCATAAATATATACTATAGTAGGTAATATTATAATGTGACTTGTTTTACTACAATAAATTACGCTTTCCTTTATTTTTTTGTAGTTACCATTAAATACCAAGGACCAGTCGCTTGTATTGGTATAAATCGACCTCATATGAAAAATTGCCTCACTCCATACATCGCAGCTAAACTAAAGGAGGAAATAGAATTTCTCGAAAATAACGACAACGCATCAGTCGGAGTGATATACGGCGAACGAGGGACCTTTTCTTATGGCATACATCCCAATGATCTCCAAACTAATTCAAATATTTATGAAGAAATTCTCAACACTGTAGGTACTTATCAGATTTACCCATCTACGTTTCTTCTTATTTGGTTTTGGTGGGTGATTTGATTGACCTGTGTTTCTAGAAACCTCTGCACCTACATTAAACAATGCCTGTGTCATTTGTTTAACCCGTTCAACGCGCCTCAATTCTCCATAGTCATTCCCTCGCCTGCACATTTTTTTTTTCAAATTTTAATTTAATTTAATTTTCAATTTAATTCAATCGTAAGGGTGTGGAACACGAGGTTTTCGTTATTCCCAAGGCCATAATCGATGCCGAAGGGGGGCATTAGAAAAGGGGACCCCAGAGGACGTCTCGGGCAGCGCCTGGTGTAAGACTCGTTGAACTGGTTAAACAAACAGGGCCCATTAGGTACTAATGACTCTTCGTTTTTCACTGTTCTGTTTTTGCTGTTTTTCACTGTTCTGTTTTTGCCGTTCTGCTCTCCACTTTGCAGATTGTAAAAAGTAGGAGTCCAGTTATTCCTAATGATTTAAGCTGCTCACAAAACGCGTAAAGCCTGCAAAACAAAAATGAGTGATTGAATTTGATTGGCTAGTCAGGTTGACGCTCATTACACAATACGACTTTTGAATCAGACTGTCCACGATTTTAAAAAAAATTAATCTTGATTTGTACCCATTTTCCTCACTTTGCGGAGCTGCGTGTTGGGTTCTGCGCAAGCCAAGGCAGTGATGACGTATCTCTTATCACTGATACCATGAATCTTCATCGAGGTTATCCCTTACTCTCGATGGTTAAAATCTTGAAAGGCTCGATTTCAATTCAATATACAATCTATACTACGTCTGTAACCGTTGTTGAGTGGTTCGACTCATTTTGCACTTTTTACACAAACCTATAGGGTCTTTACGTTGTACGAGCTTTACGCGTTTTGTGAGTCCGTGTGAACCCAGCTTTAACGCCCCACTCTTCTTCAGGAACTGAAATTCTTATATGTAGACTGTGAATTTGAAGATTGAAAGTCTTTAAGAATGGGCCCTGGACTCAATACTTCAAGATTGGAGTGTAATCCCTCTTTCCATTGTCTTCAGGGTCTTTTTGACAAGTTTCCCAGGAAACCAATAGTAGCAGCTGTGAGTGGCTATGCTATCGGGTTAGCTTTTGATCTTGCTCTCTGGTGTGACTTCAGAGTTACAGAAGACACTGCAGTTCTCGCTTCATATGCCCGCAATTCCGGTAAAATATAAATTGAATATTGTTACATATTTCTGCATAGAATATCTTGTTTTACAGGGTAGAAAAGTAGGTGAAAGGAGTGTGTTTGAATGCCATGGCCCTACCTCAGTGAAAAGAAACTCCCTTCTCCTTCTTCTCATATGAAAACACCTGCTTTTTAATTTGATTTTTCGTTGACTGTCCAAACTACACCTGGTTCCCACTAATTCTTCAATTCTATTAAGTTCGTATCTTTTCTTGCAGGAATACCATCAAATCACAGACTCATTAAACGTTTGGTGAGTTGCGTCGGGAGCCACAGAGCTTTGGACTGGCTCCTATCGGGTAGACCGGTAAAAGCAAAAGAGGGGTTGGAAGCTGGTGCCATAACCAGGATCGTCGCTTGTGGTACAGGTACTGAGCTTTTCCAGACTGGTTTCCACTTTACGTTGAATTACCTATTCAGTCCATCCAATGTAATTTCCCATTGAGCAGTTTTCTACGGGACTATAGTCAGTTTGACAAAATTACAAGCTCAAGCTAACCTGCAATACATAAGTGTACTCCACGCAATATCGATGGGACTTTTACTTCACAAGCTAATACCCCTTCGAGTTCTTAGCCCCTTCAATTGGTCTTTTGAGACGCTTCCATTTTCATGATGAGACTAGTCAGTCATGTAAGTCCCTACAGTCGACTCTCAGTACAATGGGAATTTATAATGGGAGGAAACGAAAGGAGCCTGAACATCTATCTATACAGCGAGGTGAGGGCCCCAGAACTCTCTATACAATGAGATCCCTCTCCACTCTCAAGCCCCCTATTCCCTTGTTGGTTTTTAGTAAATGTTTTCATGAAACTGAGCAATTTGAATGGTACGAAACCTGGTTTTGACTCTATTCACTTCTGGTTCAGATGCAATATTTGGAAATGCAATTTGCTCAGCAATGAAAACACAGAGAGTGCTACCATGGAAGAAACAGAAGGAAGTTCCACTTAATGTAAATATTTGTGCGGGAAAATATTCCTGCTTCTACAGCACTCTAGCGGGGACGTGTGGAACTATAAATATAAATAAAAATTTTTTAAATCGATTAAATAATCGATCCTGCTTTATGCCTTTGGTGTATTCGATATCCAGCGCCCATTATTCTTAAGAATTTGATAATTTTCAAGTTGAAATACGAGTATATACCCCTCAAGTTTCAGGATTTCGGTGACTCTGGACTGGAACTGCGGATCCCAAAGTCATATGAAAATGGCGGATCATGAAGAAACACAGACTGACACAGAACAAAAATATTGTTCAGAAAGCTTTAGAAACGTAAGAGGCAAATGGAAATTTTGACTGGACACAACATTTTTTCATTTCTAGTTCAATTCCTTGCTACATTTGGTTGTGAGGAAGGAACAATCGTTGGAAAGCAGCGCCATGGTTCGGGAGTAACAGCCCTAGTGGTTATTAGTTGTATAAAAGTATCAGCTCGTCGGCTCTAGAGTTCGGGTTCGCCGAGGCGAAATAAAAGGCTGCACGATTCTGGATATCAAGTGGAACTTACTTCTGTTTCTTCCATGGTGCTACACTATGTGTCGTGGTTTAAAGAACATTCTGAACTTTTTTGGTTGCTCAGAGATGTCGCTACAAGCTCCCATTCCCGTGTAACCTTCATTATTTGTTTATTTGTTGCGAAGATGTCAAACACGCTCCCAACAAATTGACCATAAAAAACAGCAAATTTTTACACAACGGTTTATCATTTTGTATATAGATCACCCATCTGTAAAGATCCTATCTTTTTTTTAAGTACCTACCTTAACCCTTAATAATATCGGGGGTTCACAATCAATATTTCTTATGTACAATGAGTATACTTTCCTACCAGTTATCATTATTAACAGAGAGTTGCAGTAGGTCTTTCATAACGTAAGCAAGTGACTACGGAAGCTTATAAAAGTAAACAACAAACTCGATCCGGTGGAAACAAAAAAAAAGTGGCATTTGATCTGCTGAACGGGGATTTGGCCTACTCGGGAAGATTTGCGATTCACATTCGTGTTTCTGCTCTTTTTTTCCTTCAACCCTCAACCCCTTGTTTTGTGCTAGCTAACGGTTGTTCCTAGAATGCTCCGCTAGGTCTCATTTGAAATTGATGGAAAAATATACCTTCCTATTTAAAGTTTTTGAGCTAGAGCCTTTCGAAAATTTCATCCCCTATTTTCTACCCTTTCGAGAAAACTGACAGCAACGCCAAGCTTCGCGGCACAACTAGACCCCAATTGGAGCCGGTATACCAAATTTCATTAATTTTGTTCCATGGTAACTGAGGAAAGTGCCGCGTACGGCGGACGGACGGGTTTTTTATTTAATTTCGATTGTTGGATTCCGCGTATCTTGAAACGTAAATTTTGAGGTGGGGTTACAAAAGAAATTTGGTGCTCGATTCCAAAGGTTTATTATTGAAAATAATAAGAAATTTATAAGAAGATAATAATAAGAAATGATTGAAAATAATAAACCAAAATTTAAAACTCGGGCAAAAAATTGACCATAACACGATTGTGAATCACTTATAGAGATTCGCTATCGTGTTGCGGACAATAAGCCAGAAACTGGTCAGCAACACGATAGCGAACCTCCATAAGTGATTCACGTACTCGTAATTTCAAGTTTATTACATCCAGAGAAAACTGGAAGAAAAAGATGATAATGGGTTTTTCATTGGCTTCTTCCAGTTTTCTCTGGATTTAATAAACTTAAAATTACGGTTCACATCATAAAGTATGTAATTATTATTGTATAACACTCGTATATCGAGGAATTTCCAAACTCACAAAAGTGAAAAATAATAACTAGGATTATGAGCTGCGTTGGGGTATGATTGGGGGGCTTCTCGAGCCTGTCGTCCTGCGCAACCTTAAAACAGGTTAGGTACCTACCTATTTTATTAAGAAATTTAGTAAAATGGAAAAGTGAAAAAAAGTAGGTACTCGTAGGTACTCAATTATACCGGATTCAAACCAAATTCGTATCGATTTATCAATTCCCGATTTATAGAAGTCTCGTGCCTACGTTTTTGTTCAAGTATTGGTTATCGGTGATTGTTTTTGTTGGTTAATTATGAAGGGATAAAATATGAAATATTTCTAGTAAAACGTTGGTAAGAGTGTTGAAAAATGCGGATGAACTGGGGAAAATCGTTCAATAAAGAAACATTGATGTCTAAAAAAAACATCGATGTTTTGAAACATCAAAACCCGTCCCTACTCCATAGTGTACCCACAAACCCCATCAGTAGAGTTGAATTACACTAACTACCTGCTATGAATTAATTTGTAGGCCTTGGTCAAGCCGTAAACTTTGCTCACTCATTGGCTAATATGCCGCAACCCAGCCTGAGAGCTGACAGAGCTCTGATTTATTCCACATCGGAGAAGTTTGAAAACAAGGAGGAAATTCACACTGAGTGGCAATTGAACCACCAGAGAGCGTTGATGGTAAGTTCAAATACCTAAAAGTAATTTCAGTGCATGAAAGAAGGTTTAGAGTAGGTATGTACCTCTTTAATTATGGAGTACCTCTTTCATTACGAACGTTAATAACTAGTTTTGATACCTAGCCAAGCATTTTCGTTCACTCACTAATTGCCCATTGAGGTGCGAACATTATTTCTAGCAATGTCATACTTGAAATTCACTCAACTAAATGTGATTATGGCAGGTTATTGTTCAATAAATAGATGAATTCTTAGTGTGGAATTTATTTAAACTCGAAAATAGTTAGAGATGTGCTCTTAATGCGTTTTGAAACCCCCCTAATTAAGCGGATTTAGAATTCCGAATTATGCGGCTGAAATGCGCTAGAAATGGGCTGTTAATGCGGCCAAATGCAATTAAAATGCTTTCATAATGCAAAAATATGCAAAAACCGGGAGAGTATTCTTCATTGAACAGGTACGAACGAAATAGGGG
Organism: Lygus lineolaris; assembly: GCA_030264115.1. Lineage (NCBI taxonomy): Eukaryota > Metazoa > Arthropoda > Insecta > Hemiptera > Miridae > Lygus > Lygus lineolaris. The sequence goes on along the minus strand of JAEMON010000002.1, from coordinate 37,479,791 downwards.
AAGCTACCATCTAAAAACTATCGATAGTTTTTAACCGATAGTATCAGCCTATCGATAGTGCTGAACTATTGCCCATCCCTACTAGCTTGCGATTTCCCAAAGCCTGTGCAATCCTGCACTGCTCGGGACCTATGCGAGAAATGCGATATGCTGCAATAAAAGCCAAATTATGCGATATAATGCGCAATAGACATGCATTCACTATGACGCAAAAAAAGGTGAAAATTCGTGTTTTTGCGGTATTCTGAAAAACTATGCAACGCATTAAGTGCACATCTATAAAAACAATTACAAAGACGAAAAAGTCGTGATGATTTTCGTTAAAACTTTACAGGAAGTCAAGGATGGTATTCACATAACAAAGTCGGGCGATGTTCGACACAAAGAGTGGAAGTGACAGCCCAATGAAGTTTACAACACTGCCTGTCCTGTGAACGCCATCTTGAAAAAGCCACCAACTAATCGCCTGGTCAAACAAATATTTTGTATTGGCATCTGGGAAGAGCGCCAGCCATCAAGCTAGTTGGGCGATGGTTGCCACCACGTGGTTGTACACCCTGAGTACAACTTGAAGGAAAACCTTGATAGAACAGCTAGGTCTACCTGGTTGGAATGAACCCAGTTAAATTAATTCTTAAATTACAATAAAAACTCAAGATTTTTCAAAATCTATTTTCAGGTGTTTGTTCGTTCCCAGTGGGCTCGAGTTACGAGGTAGAGTTCAAATCATAATTATATAATACCTAGTTATTATTGAGTGACTCAAAAAGGTTATGATCCTACCGCAATGAAAAGAAACTTTGCTTTTGGTAGGGTTGGAAGCACTAAAATCGATGATGTGTAACATTGGTCGGTACGTGAACTATCATCCTCCTCATCACCAAATTTTGATGAATCTTTGATAGTTGATTCTCCGATGAAGTTGTTTAGAAGCATACAGTGATGAATTGCATGTTATGGAAGATTCAAGAAAATATTTCTAGCTCTCACCAACTCGGTCTAAAACCATCCCTTACTAACTGAAACATCGGTGTTGATTTTCACAACATCGATACTCGATAGTATCGAATATCAACAACGATGTTAAAAACATCGAGCATCGATGTTCCATCAATATCATCCTTATGGTATTTTAGCGCTGGACTTGTGGCGAAAAAAGCCAACTGATTTTTTAGACGTGAAAAGTGGGAAGACTATTACTATTAAACTATTAGGAATCAGCACAAAACTTCCAATAAGGATGATGACCTGTAACAAATTGAAGTACCTACAAAAATCGAAAATTCGCTCATTATTGCATGACTGGAACGTCTCATTAGAAATTGTTTGCTAATTCTTATGCAATGTTGCCGTTATAGAAGAAAAGTTGTACACTGTCGAATTCTTGCCCACCAACAATGTGACGAGTTTTGGTGTTTTTCAAACTTGTCAGTGGGTGGTAACTTTCAGAAAACTTATAGGAACCACGAAAAATCATGACAACGTTGTTGGTGGGCAGGAGTTCTAGAGTTTACTTTTTTTCTTACGAAAATAAATTTTTCGCAGTTCCATCGGTCAGAAACTAGAATTTTTTAGATTTTTTAAAATTATTTTTACGCAGCTAATTATTTATTTTGAAACGGGATATATTCGGAATCAGCATAACATTGCTTATACGAATTATAGAGGAGTACATATTTTTGACAGGAAAATCCGAATTTTCGTCCAACTGTTTGGGAAAGTTCGTCTGGTACGCGAAAGAAGGTGCCCTCTCCAGCGTCTGTAGGGGGCTCAGACTCAAACGCTCCATGCCTAAATGTACCTTAGAAACCGCTGCTTCGAGTGCTAATGAAATTTTGTTTTTATTGCGGTAGGCCTATAATAGTTGGGTGTCATTGCAGTTAAAATACAACGCAACATAACACCACTATTCGCGGAATGTCCATGAGCATTGCATGAGTATTCACACCAGATTTAACTGTCCTTGGCATCGCAAGCAACCTCATTGGTGTTTGCAGCTTCTTGGTCCGTAACTTTCAACGAAATCATTTTTTCCTTTACGATTGTCCCCATGTAATTCCAGTATTTGGCGCGGACATGGTCGTACCGATTCGCCAATTCACTGCAAAGCTGCAACAAAGCAAATGATTCGGGGATGAAGATGAAACCCAAGGAATAACAATGCCAAATGAACAATACTGATAATAATATTTCAAAACACTCCGTGAGTTCAATGCAAACAAAAGACGCACCTGGAGTGCACGTTCATGATGCTTGGGATCATCACCTTCAATTGCCATGTCAATCAACATGCCCAAAAGGTGAGGAGATTTGTTCCCTGATGCGTACAACTTCTCGCAGAACTCCACAACTTCGCTTTCCAGCACTCCCTCCTCCATATGAATCAACAATCTGAAACATTATTGTTAAGGCCAAGTCACACATGCCTCTTTTCATCTTTCCTCACCCTTTTTCTTGTTCCCAAAATGAAGAGGAAGAAGGGCACTTTTCCATCTTCTTCCCAAGGTCAACTTCCCCAACCCTCCTGATGGAGCATATTCTAACAGATTTAGAACACGTTCTAATTTTCATGAACTCCATTTTGTACAAGATAACCCAATTTCAATTCAATTCAATTTGAAATATGTATATTTGAACAAGCCATGTTCATTACATAGGTCAAGAGAGACACAAAAATAGTTAACGCCATTCATAAAGGTAAATTACATAATATTAGAATAAAACTATATAAATCAATCTTGAGAACATAACATTTCACTTCCTGGTATGTTTTCATCCTTTTAGTTAAATTTGATGTTAGTTTAATGTTAAGTTAGTTTCATCCTTTTAGTTAAATAATGTTTTCATCCTTTTAGTTAAATTAATAAGCATCGATAAGCACCAGAATATTTTTTAATAAGTCTATTTATGTCCATTGACATATTATACACAAACAAAGATCATTAATTTGGTCCCAACATAACAATCTTTAAATAGAATAAGTAATTGTAATACCCGTAAAAAAAAGCATCCGTACCCACAACA
>JAEMON010000002.1:37450674-37463223 GCA_030264115.1 Lygus lineolaris | reverse complement strand
TTAACTACTGCGAAGTGCGTAGCCAACAAGCTGAGTTATGAGGATGGTTATTTGAAAAATCCTGTACACTCAGGTGATAATTCTCAATGATTGATATTGTGAACATGATTGCAACAGCTTGTTAATTTCTGATGATTTCATTGAGCTGTTGTTTCGATGATTCATAGCAGCTGATCCAAATATTGCGAGAACGGTTTGATTTGTGAAGCGGTGGTTAAATCATTTTTTAATCATTTTAATAGGGCCACCACCCTGTATCAATTGCAATTCGTAGGTAGAGGGGAGTACAGAAGAGGGAAAGGGAAGGGTAGGAGAAAGGGAAGGAAGGGGGGGGGGGGAACTAAAGACATAAAATGTCCCAATGTGTTGCAGACTCGTATGCAAGCGTTTCAACACCGTTTGATTTGACATGAATATTTTCATGAAAGTTCGCGGTGAAGAAGTCCTTTGGATAAACCCGTGTTTTTCTTCTAACAAACAATGTCTATAATTTACGTGAAATGGACGTGGCGTATTGACCACCTACTCGAGTACTCAAAGCAAAAAGTAGGGTGGAACCCGAACAGGAAGGACTCGAAAAGTTCGATTCATGCAGCATGAGTTGATGAGCGAATTTTTGAGGATACTGTGTGCTCCGTCCCTTGCCCCCTCAACCTCTTGGCTTGTCTCTACTTCGGAGTATTGTGCCAATAGATTGCTCGCTTATTGTCCTCCCATTTATTGATTTGCCGAGTTATAATAATTTATACTTGCTTTTTTCGTTTCAGAGCTTTCTGTTTCAAATGGGAACCCCCTTTTTTCAGATTCGGATTCTACGTAAAATTTCATAAACATTTGAGCCATCGCTCGATTTTTTTTTTTTTTTTTTTAAATTAACGCGCAACCTGTTCAGCGCGCGCACAAAGTTGACAAGTCACCAAATTGCGTATAACATGGATTATGCTGAACCCCAAGTGTGGCACATGAATTTTCATTGTTTTTCCACGCTGATTTACGAGGAGCTACCTGCCTCTTGATTTGACTCAATTGTAGAGGAATAATGACCGAAAATTTGATTGTTTTAGGGAGGCAGTAAAATAACCAAATTTCTGTTCATTTATTCCGCTAAAATCGAGTCAAATCAAGAAGCGGATAGCATCACATGAATCAGTGTTGAAAAACAATGTAAATTCGTGTGGTTCAGCAACAATGTCATTCGACTGGTACACTCTCGATTCTTGAAAATTACGGCTATTAGGATGATCATGTCTACACCAACAGCATGCAAAATTCATTACAAAAAACATGGTGGAACTAACAGTTGCTTAGGTGCACAACCTTCTCAAAATCGGGGAGAGGTATCAATATCAACAATATAAGAGCAACAGTTGTACCCTAATGCAAGAATCACTCTTACTTCCAAATTTCTGGCTTTACTAAGTCCTTCACATTCATTTATGTAGTCTTCCAGCGTTTTCTCAGTCGCAGATGGAGGTTCTTTCGGAGGCGTTTCAGTTATCCCTTTCATTTGCAACTTTGCTTTCCTCCTTTCCAATCTCAACATTTTCGCCTTTTTACATTTGGGTTTGGATTTGTCCTCTCCAACACCTGGTTGAAAACAACAACATAACTGCAAAGGGTCGATAACTATTTACGAAACCGTCACACCACATACCTACTTGAACTATCCGAATTACAACAAAGGAGTCAAAATAATAGTTGATCTTACCGGGTTTAGCATCGGTTTGCAGAGACATTTTCCCAACATTCATTTCAGTTTTGGGCTCATCATTGGAAGTCACTTTACGTTTCCTCAATTCCTCATTAGTTTCAGTATCACGTTTTACATACGCTGTAGTTATTTCCTCTAAACATTATTATACACATTAATTCATATCCCACTTGCAAGAAACTAGGCAATTCTTGCAGGTAAATGAGAAGCGAGTTGGGATTCCGAATAGGATGTTACTAGGGAGAGCACGAGCGGATGCTAACCCCTGAGTCGTATTGAACAAGTGGGTGAGTTGGGACACGAGTTGACCTACGAGATGTTAAATAACGTTAATGTGCGAATTGGATGGAATTCGTAGATTTCAAGTAGTGATTATGAAGTTTCTCTCGATACTCAAAAATGAATATCAGGAACTGTATGAGACCTGTTTGGTAAATGGTAGGGAAACGGACCTGATTATGGAAGGCGAACCTACCTCCAGCTTTGGTAGAATCAGCAGGGACCACGACTGGCTTGGAATACCAGATGTTGTGAGCATTCCTGAGAGCTGTTATAAATTGCCAGGTGTCTTGCCCTAATAGAATGTCATGTTAGGAATAGGAACCAATTTTTGGCTATTCAGGAGCAACACTATTAGGTTGGGTTAAGTTGGGTTGTTGAGCAAACGGGTGGGAGTAGGGAGTTATGGAAAATCCTTTTTTTTTTCACATACCTATTACGTGTATCTACTAATTCTTATGTTGTGTGCTGTTGTATACCTACCTACTATCGTAAATAAAGCAATTTTTCGATTCAATTCAATCCATGGTGCCAGTATGGTTACCTGTAAAGGAGGTTACTTTCGTGTTTGGGGATCCATTCGGAGCCCCAGTCGTTGACGAACAGGCCAGTTCTATTCGTGCTACAAGAAGACTCTATTCGTAACGAGATACAAGCACTAACTGATTTCTATTCATTGAGCTCCCTAATCATAAGCCAACTCGCTTCTCATTTACCTGCAAGAACTGTCTACTACTATTACGCCTATTTCTTTCTGCTTCCTCACTATCAAAGGTAGGAAGCTATGAGTCTTGTCATGTTTTACTCCGCATTTCTACATTCATGTAAATACTATCAAAAGAGACTCACTCTCGCAGGCTGATAGTGGCTGAGGATTATGCATCACTGGTTTTGGGAGTTTGAATCCAACATCATCAGAGCTCACGCCTACAATAATATCAAACAATACGATTACAATAATTACATTAAAATACTCATAATTAAGTAGACACTTCCGTCAACAGGAAATTTAATCATCACATTTTACAACTAGTGACAACCCACATTATTCTATGTCCGTAACGTAGAGACATCCTGTGATTCAATTCGATATTTTCTTCAGGAACATACCTCTTGGATCACTGGTTGTATCTACGTTGATGCTTTGAGGTCTCCGCAGAAAAGCATTGAAGTGCCTCAACACTTTCTTCTGTGATTTTGTCAACTTGAGGTTTAGGGCATCACACCTGAAAATAAGAGGATTAAGGTAGAAAATTAGGTGTCAAAAAAATAAGTATGCCTTCCAGGCAGGTAGGTAAATCTTTTCTCAGGTAGGTACTTACTACTTAACATCTAAGGATGATATCCAAGGATTTTATTTGTATTCGGTTATCCAAGGGTTAGATAGCTATAATACATATTCAGCATAAATAAATTAGGTACCCAGGTAGGTGAGTACCTCATTTCGGTAAATATATTAAATTACCTAAATAAGATACAGATAATGTCACAAAAGGATTTTACAGTTAAATTATTTACTTATTTAACTACTCGGTAATGCTACAAGATAAATTTTTGTCAAACCGTTGGATTTTTATGATATTGAAAAAATGTATAACTCTTCAATCGATTGTCAATGAAGTAAATAATATCTCACCTGATAGTATAAGCTGGACAACAGATTTCGTTCATCACAGGCTTGTAACAATATAAACCACATCTTCGCCAACCTCTATCAATCAAATTCTGGTAGTCTCCAACTGTTAAAGAGTGAGCCCACATACCTTTAAAAAATAAACAAACTCCGTTAAAAATGCATGCATATAAACTGAAGGGGAATTATCATCAATTTTTAAATTTTAATTTTCCAAAAGCCACCTACTAATGGCTTAAAAGAAACAATATTGAAGTCGTTGGGCGAAAATAGTGTATCTGTAATTTTAGAAGATTTACTGAAATGTCCATTATTGTCCTATGGCTGGAAAGTGGCATAGAAAAGGGTGTTGTCTGTCGTTGGCCAAATCCGTCCAAGATGTCAACCAAACAAAACCAAAAACAATAATTCTCCAAAAACGAGACTTTTTGAGCTCATGATTAGTGAGACAAAAATCAAAATTAAATAATAAGATTTAAATAATTTAAATAATTGATTGAATTAATCAATTCCAATATTATTAATCAATTAATAAAATTAATTATTTTTATCTTTTATTAATTATCTAATATTAATTATCTTTTCTACTGCTCCCGATGCAATCTCAGCACATTCTTTTCCAGTTGTCCTAGAGAGCGCTAGAGACACGTTTTCCTTCCTTGCACTGAATTGTTTTTAAATTTATATAAAATCAGAACACCATTATTTGGTATCTAAGTTGGAATAGCATTTCCCAGTCAAATTCAGTTTTTCCCAAACAAATTCAAGTAGGTAGGTCCTATCATAAGGGCCATAAACACCTTGAATTTGATTGGGGAAGAACTAAATTTTATTGGGAAAAAACTAAATTTGGTTGGGAAAATGCTATATTTCGTATTAAATATGAGGCTGCGTTGACTTATGTAATATAAACAAAATACTTGTTCATAACGTATTGAGTAGATAATATATTATGGACTGGTCTAGTACAGGTACCTGGCAGATAGCTAGGTGGAGCTAAACATTGCCACGCATTCCTGGAGCCTACGGACTTTTTTTAGTCGTGGTTAGGTAACGTTGGTATTGCTGAATCTACTGTTCTGTACTACAGTTTTCCTTCTTATTGTTGCTATAGAATGGTGTTACATTTCAAAACGGCTAGGAATGAAGGAGTGAATAAATGCGGTAAGTATCTACGAAAATATCATCACAATACAGGTACCTAGGTAAGTACGTCGTAATTCGTGAATGGTTGAAAAATGTCAAACCCGATCGAAGCAGCGACATCGGAGCAATGAATCCGTGAGTAGGATTTGAATTAGGAGTTAAATAGGAAGTTTGGTACTCAACATTGAACATGACAGGTCAGGTAGGTGGAACTAATAGGTCTTTTTCTTTTATAAATAAAAAAATAAGCATTAGGTACGTACATCAAGGGCAAACTAAGTCGGTAGGTACCAGGTATATTCACTCAGGCTTACCATGCGAAACATTTCCATTTGATGATTTGCAGTAGCCACAAGAAGAATCATCCTTGGATAAGTATTGAACTACCGAATGATTCATTATTAATTTTTGCTGTTCGAGAATGAAAACCAGACAGAAGTTGAGTACTTTAGTAGTTTGATACACCACGTCACTTCTTATCTCTTATCACTAACGTTTTGCCAACCCTGCGGGATTATCCGTACATGAAATTTATCAAGACTTCACTAATTTCAGAAATATGGTGTGACTAGGTAGTAGTATCTCTGAACTTGAAAGGAAAAGGGGTCAACCCCCTTCCTTCGACGTCTTGTACTCCCTATTCTTTATAAACTCAAGTTCTTCTTGCCCATAAAAATCTATTCCAACTATGCACACTGTTTTCGACAATTTGTTGATTAGAGTGTGCTGCTGCGCTGAATGAAGGTTCTGCGCTGCAAAATTTTCGAATTTTAACTGCACCTAATGTTTTTCAAAGGAAACCTTCAAAAATGTAAGAAAGAAAATCCTTTTGTCATATTAGTTGTGTGAAATTGTGACACCTATGCCCAATAAAAGCAATGTTTTAGGCCATTGGAAATGATTTTTCTACCTCCCGATGACTCAGTTTATTGGGGGCCTCACCTCATACAATGCCATTTGATTTCAAAAATTCACAATCATACAAAAATTTGATGTCAAAGTGTGATGTGCGTTCAAAAATCGGATTGAGAAAAATCCGTCCGTCCGTACCAAAGAATGAAATTTAGTATACCGCACAGAGTCAACTGAAATTTGGTATACTAAAACTTGGTATACCGGCTCCATTTGGGATCTAGTTGTGCCCCGAAGCTTGGCGTTACCGTCAGTCTTCTCTATTGGGCAGAAAACGGGATGAAATTTTAAACGCCCTAGCTCGAACTTTTTTCCATCGATTTCAAATATGTAGAACACATTTTTTAGAATGAGACCTCGCGGAGCCTTTTAGGATCAACCGTTCGCTCCCTGTAAGCTCTGAACGAAAAAAAAAGAGCAGCAACACGAGTGTGAATCGCAAATCATCCGAGTAGGCCGATTTCGCGTTCAAAGATCAGCTGTCCAAAGCATCCTTTTTCCGATTTCATCGAGTCGAGTGTCTTGCTTACTTTTATAAGTTTCCTTGTTACTCAATAACGTTATGAAGACCTACTAGGTACAACTCTCGGATCACAGGTATGTAAGATGCCTACTCGTCGAATTGTGAAACTTGCGGTATAATTACGGTATAGGTACTTACCTACAAATAGGATCTTTACAGATAGCTGATCTACATAGAAAGTAATAAACCGTTGTGTAATAATTTGCAGCATTGTTAGCCTCTATAGGTTTGTCACAGAAAGAAATTTGATATCACCGGAACATTTAATTTAAATTCTTGGTTTCCAAATTCAACATGTTTCGATCATCACCTGTTGTACAGAAATTCTTGGTTGGACACAATAATTAAGTAAGGTTTGTGTTAGAAATTCGTTTACTAGTGTGGTCAATATTCAATTTAAATTATAGTTGCCTCATTTATTTTCCTCTTTTATTTTAATCTCCTGCCTTTAACAGTGCGTCAAGTGAAAAACGTTTTCTTCTTAGAAAAATGTCTTTTCGTCAATGTAAAAACACCAACTTGTTAAAAATGGCTCCTTTGAGTCAATTCCTTTCTGTAGTGAGAACAGAAGTGGAAACGGATGAGAGGTTGTTTTGCCACTTGAGATAAGTTCAGGTGCTTTGCTAACGGTGGAGATAAGGGATGGTAATATCGATATCGAAGTTTTGGTCCGATATTTTATCGGTATCGATGCTGCACAGAAATATCGACATCGATATTTTTCTTCCGATATCCCATCCCTAATTCCCCCGATTTGATAGGGCAACTGGGCCCTCCATGTCAGAACAAAAAATTGTATTCTAAAATATTCACTGGTGAAGAGTAAAAGCGCTAAAATTAGCATAAGCACAAACGACCGTTTAAGCAAGCATTACGAACGCATAAAAAATCAGCCCTTAAAAATTACATTTTGAGATTGACGAGATTTGTAACTGAGACTCTTCCATTCAACCAATGTGTCACTCCAGGAAAAAACTCCAGAATGGTTTGGAAAAGTTTAGTTTGTATGCTCGCAATCTTGATGAATTTCTTGCTTTAAAAAAACTGTCGTTTGATATTTTTGGGGAATATTACGTGAAATAACAGTTTAAGTTAAGATCGTTTAGGAGAAGAAATATCTGTTACCTATTCAGAATTAGCTAAAAATATCCTATGATATATAATAATATCATAAGATATTTTTAGCTGATTCTGAGGATATATTATTTGATGAGGATTATAATATATCCTCATCGAATAATAATTATTCTACTGGAATTTCTCAGGTCAAAAATCCCTAACTCTGGTAAATTTACAACAAAAATGCTATGAAATAATGAATAGTTTGACAACTAATGACTACGCGTTTACCCGCTATTCAGCGTTGACTGGAGCCAATTTAAATCATATTTAATTATATATTACATATTTTGTTAACTAATGACTTGACTCTAATTAGTCATACCTACTGCATCGGTGTTCCCAACGCTAGTGTTAAGTGGAACACCTACCTTATTACCCGTGTTCCAACCGATGGGTTCACGAACCTTAACGTTTTATGAACAATACGATTGGAACAAAACTAATATCTGCCCCTGGATTTCAGGTCTACTGACGGGCATTGATAATAATCTAACCAATCACGAGACGAGGCGCAGGGATCAGGTTCCTTCCTAATTATTCTAGTGTCCAAGAGCCACCATGCAAGTGTCACTGGACGACAAACTTGGCGCACTATCGCAAATTTCTCAGAAAAAATTACTGGAAATTTTGACGAAGATATCCGGCAGAAAGGATCTGATTATTGACAGTTCACTAATCAAACCTTTGGAGAGAATAGTTGGAGTGTCAAAACTCAGGTTAGTACAACTTATCAATGGCTTCTTCCCTCCTATACCTAATACATAGGTTTTCCAAGTCAAATGGGGAATTATCATCAATTTTTTTAAATTGGTTTTTCTGAAATTTAATGGCTTAAATGTTACAATATTGAAGTTATAGGGCAAAAATAGAGTATATATGTAATTTTAGAAAATTTATTGAAATTGTCATTATTGTCCTTCTCTTTGGCACGGATACTTTTGCATTTATTCAATCAGAGATACAGATGGCAGTCTCAAATCCCTAAATTTCTATTTGCTTCTCCAATTGTATGTTAACATTTTCTTGACAAATATTCCCAATTTTTGTTAACCCCAAACTGAATAGAAATTGACTGGAATACCCCATTAATGTTGTTTATCACCAGTACCAGTAAATGAATTATTGATCAGTCAGGAAATTCGTATTTTTCATACTTGAAGAGACCAAAGATGCCATAAATCAAGTTTATTTTCAAAGGGCTTTCTTCACCAACACTAGGAAACTAAAAAGTAGGTAGGTAACGTAAAAAAATTTTCATAGCCGTAGACCCATCGAGAATATCCTCAAGAGTGTAGGGAGTATGACGGACCAGCGAACCCTGAAACAAGCAAATTCAATTCAACTTACTTACCTATAACTAATTTTATTAAAATGATATAATAATCACTCTCTTAGTATCTTGATTCAATTTCCGGACAAAACTAGTCAGATGCCTCATCTTCATCTTATCAATGGATAAGTATCCCGATTTTCTACTAAGTTCAGTAATATATATAAGAGGTATTCATGGTCCAGGATATTCGACGTCGAATTGGGACTTTAAAAGTGAGCTAATGCGCATGCGCCCCAGCTCCGATTGGATTTACGACGATTCGAATTAACCAAGGGCTGGGGGCGTCGAAAATCAGATATTCGACGTCGGATATCAAAATGTAGCAGAGATCCTAGCGGTAGCTGTGCGAAGTTGTCTCTGTTTATCACTCGTGTTAGGTGATAACACTGATATCCTGATATGGCCTTCGCCAGATGCCACAAGGAGCGCTATGCGCACTTCAATTTTCGACCATTCAACGGGGAAAAATGTAGGAGCCTCATGATACCCTCGAGTATCGAATATCAGATTCGATATTCGACGATCGAATCAGACCATGAATACCCCTATTGTAGTATCTACTACGTTCACAAATGGATTGATTGGGAAATGTTTGCCTCTATAGAAGAAAGTTAACTTGAAGGCCTAAGAAAGTCGAGGCACCTGATCAATTGGTGGACAGTTAGGAACTATGAATGGGGTGTGTACATGGTTATTTTTTACTTTCCCAAATCTTAGAGAGAGCTTTCCAAAAAGGTGCAACATAAAGGGAATCCTATGAGCGGAAAAGGGTCTTAAATATAATAATGATGACGTCACCGACCCTTCCGCCTAGTAGGGGCCCCTGCACCCAAATAATTTTGGCGTAACGCGCCTCTTCCAAGCTATATTATGGCTCCAGTCTGAGCAGAAAATTGGCACATGGGGGTTTTGGAGATCGAAGAACCTGAATTTGAAATCCACAACCTTGGAACACGCATAATATCCACAATTATATGGATAGGTACGAGAAAGGTATGAGATACACCATGTGGCAGACGTTTCGTTTTAGATTTTGCACTTCAATATAAACCTAGATAGCAGTTACGCAAACTTCACTCTTTCGATGTAAACACTATCAATTTGGCTCTTATTGGTTGACTATTTCTTATTGTGACTTTTTCTAGAGCCCATGGCGTCGATAAAATATACAAGTTGGAGAAAGGAGACATCCCTCTCACCAATACTCAGCGAGTCTTTTTCGTGAATTCGGATCTCATCACTGTTAAACATGTAAGTGATAAAATCAACGGTGAAATCAGTCAGAAGAATGATGGCAATTCGTACCACATCATCCTTGTTGGGAGGAAACTGCAGTCAGTGGTCAATATGCTAGAAACTGAAGGGACGCTGGGCTATGTTAGTTTATTCGTGTTTCAATGGGAGTTGATTAAATTGGACACCAAATTCCTATCAATGGAGTTTCACAATTTATACAAATCTCTATTCGTTGATGGTGATCAGTCGTATCTACCAGTTTTAGCCAGGTCAATATGGACGCTGTGTATAATTTTGGGTCGACCCCTAGTCACAATCGTGCAAGGGAAACATTCTCGAGTAATTGATAAAATGCTGACGAAAATGTTCGAAGAGTTGGGCACGCCGAATCGAAATGATAGTGACGTGGGTTGCATGTTCATAGTTGATCGGGATGTGGACTATGCCAGTTCTCTGCTCACTGGCTGCACATACTCGTGTCTTCTAGACGAAGTGTTTGGTATCAAAAGTGGAATAGTTGAAATCAAAGACAACAAAAACGATATTCCCGGAGGTTATTTCCTGAGCAGTGCTGACGAAGTTTACTCACAAATAAAAGGGAGACACTTCAGCGACGTATTTCCCTATTTGAGCACTAAAACCAAGGAACTCAGTCAAACAAAAGAGAAAAGTCAAACGATGGCCATACACGAAATGAAACAATTTATTTCTAAGGAGCTCTCGGCAGTCACGAATTTCAAGAAAAAACTAGCATATCACATCAGCGCTTGCGAATCCATTATTAGTCACATGGGCCACAGATACGAAGGATTGCAGAATGCGGAGCAGAACATATTGGAGTGTAGAAGTCGAAGGGAGACACTAACGTATATAGAAGACTGTCTATCAATGAACATTTGCGACAAGTACGCGGTATTGAGGCTCCTGTGTCTGATGTCTCTGACTCAGGATGGACTATTCCCAGACGAACTCCAACGCTTGAAACTTCAATTCTTCCACATGTTTGGATACCAGCATCTGACGGTCTTCCACGCTCTTGAGAAAGCCGGATTGTGCGTGGAACAACCTGCACTCCTTTCCACTGAAGTGAAAGGCGTGAATTTGGCCAATAAGGTTGTCCAAGCGGTTCCGCTCCCCACCAGGAGAAGTACGTTCACTAATTTTGCACAAAAACTAAAACTTATTCCGCCGGATGGCGACAACTATGAGCTCAGTAATCCAACAGACCTCAGTTATGTTTTCGGAAGAGCATACATTCCCGCACTTTGTCAAATCGTCAATCAAATATGCAAAAAAGAGATAACCATAGAAGATTTGCCCAAGATACTTGCAAACTGCACAGTCAAGAACATGAGTGGTGAGCAACAAAACTTGAGGACATTTCTAATATACATAGTGGGTGGTGTAACATATGCAGAGATTTCTGCGTTTCAGCTTCTGGAAAAGCTTACAGGATGTCAAATTGTGATAGCATCCTCATCGACCATCAACGGAAACACCATTATGAAATCATTCTTTCAACAATAATGGTAAGTACCTGTATAGAATGCACCAAAGTGTTTTTATAACATTGTAACTCATATTACTCCTGTTCGATTCAATGATTAATACCATCTCCAAATTGGGGATAGTATGTCAGTACCTACTTCCTCAACATAGCTTGTTCTATTAAATTTGAAAACATCTGGTGCGAGGCTTTATTTACCCTCCCTTTTCTACAAGTAATTGCCAAGTTTCAAACACAATTGTAATTAAAAAGGTGACAGTTACGTAATTGGAGAGTAGGTAATTATCGACTCTAATTACATAAAAATGTCATTGATTCCCCTTGGATATATTGTATTCTAGAGACTTAGATGGTTCCAATAGTAAGGCTCAACATGGGAATTGCATGGTTGATTTACAATCAAAAACAAAAGTAATTGCAAAATGGCGTTTGCCCAACACTGTTGTAGACCAACTAATTCGACACCCCTTTAATAGCACCTGAATAGAAAGCTAGAGTCTACCAGTAAAGGGTGAACCGATACAGGTAGAAAAAAAAAATTAAATACCTAGAAATGTAAGATTTGGAATGACAGGTTTTGTTTCATACACGTCACGTTATATCCATTATTTTACTTACCACTATTTTCCAAAGCCACCTCTGCAATTAGGGCTTGCCTCAACTTTTTGGTCACTTTTTTCCCATTCTTTGGGAGTGCGGGTCTGAAAATAGAATTTTGAAGTTAACTTCACTCAATTCTGCTAATAATTTTATCGTTTCGAGAATTCCACGTAACTACAAGTATTTACAAAAATGTAATAAGGGTACCTACACCTACCCATCACAATGATAATCTTACGTTTTGATATGGATATATGTTACAGATAATAACGATCACATTGAAGACGATCCACTATCCAAAAGAGCTGAGAGCAGCACTTTGAAAATTACAGTTTATAGCATTCTCGAGTCAAAATTCAATTATTCACAATTCTTACTACCTTGGCCCCTTCAAACCGATTCATCAGGGGGGTGCTCTGTAAGCTAAACAACTGTTGATAACAAGAGAACAACATTTTAACTTGGCAATCTATAGCCTCAGCCCTTGGTAAATTATCCAGCAATTAGCAGGGTTGCTACGGAAACTGAATCCCAAAATTCCCTGACT
>JAEMON010000002.1:37436619-37449674 GCA_030264115.1 Lygus lineolaris | reverse complement strand
ACCAGCTCACCATCACAGTACCCATGATCTCTGGTGATTTTCTTAAGTTTTCAACTTTTTCAATAGGTTTTCGACTGAAAAAGTCAAGAAACTGTAAAACTTTGGAAAATCGCCAAACATCATGGCTACTGTGTAGATGAGCTGGCGTTGGTCCCATTCGATGCAGAAGTTACAGATCTTCAATTTCTCTCTTATAAAAAACAAATTTAGGGCAGTTACAATGGTCAAAAATGTGCATTTTTGATTTTTTTTTTTTTTCAAGATATCGCAGTTAATGAACTATTCTAGCTATAGGTACATGGGGTATATTTGTAATCAGCGCAAAATTACCAATAAGACGGGAGGGGACGATTTTTTTTGTCCGAAAACCCCTTATTTTGAGCCACTGTGCGCCACGGGGCTAAACCGCATGATCCCTGAAAATTCTACCAAAAGCGGACCATAACTTCACACAGTTTTGCTTGGGACAAGGAATTGACCACAGACCGACACGGAACAAAAATTGTTCAGAACGCTGAGTAAAGAGCAACATGAAATTTTGATTTTGGAGGACAACATTTGTTTCATTTCTCGCTCGAGTACATAGCTCCTGAGGGTCCTTTGGCAGTGAGGAAGCAATTTGATTTTGTATTGATTAATGCCTGAAACTGACTTTTAACTTAGAGAAATGCAGATGATCTCTACAGTGTATATTAAAAAACAAAAAATGTTAAAACGCATTCACCTATTAAAATTTAGAGACTTTGTATTCGAAGCATCTTAAGTCTTACCAAGAACTTATACATACTTGTAGCCCTTATTTTGAGTGAAATTCCAGAACATTTTCAATTTTTCCCTGACTTTTCCAGGTTTTCCCTGACTTTTCCAGGTTTTCAAGGTTTTCCAGAACCGTAGCAACCCTGATTAGGGATTCATTCTGTCCAAGAACGATCATTTTCCTTAGCTGTTCCATTCGAAATCCAGAAGGTATTCATTAGGTTTGCTGTCATTAGGTAGTACCTACACGTTCAGGCAAGGGATTCGAACCGAGAACCTATCGCTTTCTAGACATCTAGACGAACGCTCAACAAGTAAAGCTATCATCCCCCTCGATAGAAGGCAGCCCAGAGGCAAAACGACAGGTCCAGGTCAAAACGGCTCCTTTCGTAATTTCGAACTTAGTTAATCAACTGCGATTGCGACATAGAAAATGGGTAAGTACTTACAACAATCGATAGAGCATGAACTCCGTTGTCAATTTCATAGCTCAGAAGCTGGTTGACTATTCTGTGCCTCTGGAAATTTTGGAAGATACGAACATTAGCAACATGTCAATGCATGTAGTTACATGAATACCTCTAAGTTGAGAATCAAGCAAGTAATGGTCTTTAAGATTAATCGTCTTTCACCTGAATAGGCATCTTGTTTTCAAATTCCTCAGAAACTACAACGACTTTGAAGTGAGTCTCCGAGTCAGCAGGAACGTTATGCATCGTCGATTCATTGATGACTTGTAAATGCGTAGGTTTTAAAGCATTTGATAATTTAGTAGTGATGGATGTTTCAATCGGCCCCATTGACATGTTTCTCAGCTGGTTCACAGCGCCTGGATGAAAAAGGTCATAAGTCAAATTGACAATCATTACAGATTACACCCTAAATTTGAGTATCGTCTTTACTACAGTGGTCGTAAAGGAATACTCTAGTGTGTAGTTAGTGTTTGTTGTGTTATGACATAACATTGTAGGAAAGATGTACTGTAGGTACACTAACTTACGACTTGCCTCGATATAACAAGTGGGGATTGAACCTTGAGAGAAGAGAAGGGAGCATACAGATAGAAGTTGAACTGGATTGATCACTGAGAAAAAGAAGCGCTTGAATAAAATAACTAATAAATCAACATTCACCAATTAGATAAGTACATCGTAAAAACTTCATAATGATTTACCTGAATAAAAATGAAAACTTACCGGACAGTGGAGGACACCTTCCCTCTCCAACAACTTCTTCTTCATCTTTTTCTTGTTGACCCATGGAAGAAGTCTTGGCATTCACCGCAGTTTGGGTCGCATGGTCAGTTTGAATCTTCTCGAGTGTTATTGTATTTTCTGTCGTGCCTTTTCTCGTTCATGGCATCCATCAAGTCCAGTAACCGTGACATGCGTTACTCCTTGCTTCAAACAACTGCTTTACTCTTATCTTTATCTGTGCCATGAAATTCGTCTAATCTCTCCAGCTATCCCCAACTCACACAGCATATTAAGTTGTCTCCGTTACTCTGTGCAGCATATTCATGGACAATAACCATCTAGGTGTTGTAGGTCCATGTCCTACATGTGGTCTCTCAACAATATTGTTACAAAGGTTGCAGTAAAGATCCCTGATTGTTTTTCATAAGGTGCCGAAACATTCAATGACCTTCTTGTAGACTGACTGTTTTCCAATAGCTGCAATGTTCAGCCTATTGATCTTTGTTATTGTGGCTGTGCTGAAGAGCCTTTTCTCCAAAAGCCACGTCCTCACCCTAGACCCTCAATCCTTAACGTCCACCCACCCGGACAGTAGGTACCTACTGCTGGTTCCATTATTTGTCCCCCCAGGCCTCTGTTGTAACTAGTGCCAGTCCAGGCCAGTATCGTTGTAGCTAGTGCATATGGATGACAATGTCGAACAGCATAATAACTATGTACACTTCCCCTGTTCGCCCGCTCATTTCCATCCACACTTACATGTGAGGGGTACCATTATAGTTCGTGTTCCGGAATTGGAGGTACTACCCATACCATACTAATTGGTATAAGTGCCAAAAGTGGTACCTAAGGGTATAACTTGTTCTTCGCAAATGTTTTCTAGAGCTGTTACATAGCTGACTGCGAGTCAGTTATGATCTCAAATTCATTACTAATTGCAATTGAATCACTTGAAGACACTAGGCATCAAACCTCACCTGGAAGGGCTAATCATTGGTTTTCTGAACACAACCTGCAGCTCAACTTGTCAGAGTGTACAATTATTTCATGCAATCGTAAACATCTTATTTGACTAGGTCTTGATCATTCTTTCTCATTTCAAAACAATGGTGTACATTTTATTTATTATAATCTCTCAAAAATATATTCATTTGGACTGATTTCATGCGTATTTTCACTAGTTTGAGTGAAATGTTCTACCATCACTTTATCAGATTATTTAATCAAGCGGGGGACATTGGACTTCCATGATCTGTGGTTAGTTTTGGGTGCTGGATCTTTCAACTTTCCTTATAATTTTCATCTGTTCTAACCTATTTTTGTCCGTTTCGTGTGATTTTTTCCTACTTCAGGAATCTTGAGAAACTAGTTAAAGAGCCAGCGAATAATTTGGCTACATCGTGAAATTCATAAACCGTACAAGAAGTGCTATGATTTGATAAGACAACAGAGGAACTGTCATAGGAAATTTTGAGAATTTTTGCAGTACCAAAATTTCGATTTCTTCGAAAATTTGCTAAAACTCGTTCCACGTTAAGTAGGTATGTACCGAAAGTGACATAGCCCTTGTAGTTGGGGACTACCCCATTCAACTCACTTGCGGAAAGGTTTTCAAGGCACAACACGCATACCAATCAGCAAATGGGCTACAGACGCCGGTTGGAATTTTCCACCTCAGATTCGGATTCAGCACCCTAGAACAAACCCTTGCACAAATTGTCAACTCCGAAATCTGATTAGTTCAAGATAAAATCATAGGAAACCCAACAGCTGCTCACGCTTTTGGCGCGACATTAAAGCAAGGGTTCTACTGCTGACATCAGTCTATGATCCACGGGAGAAACCATAGATACGTAGAATACCTTCCTTGTGTCTTTTCACCGTAGTTTGCAGCCAGCAGCAACAATAACAAACTCGTTGGATATTTTACCAAGTAAATTTACTATTAAATTGAATTATCAATTACAAAATTTGTAATAAATACTACAAATAATAATACCTACTACAAATTCTAGTAAAATTTGCACGGATATATTCGTCCCTTTCATTTTATGAATATTACTCGTATATTCGTGAACCAATCAAAATGCCCGTTGACCGACGACAGTTTTCCGTACCAGCTGTTAGCCTCCTGTTTAAAGTTGAATTTAAAACTATCATAAAAACCAACAGCTACTTTAAAAACGTTCTCGCCATCGTTTTTCATAATCACAGGGTGAGAACTTCAAGAAAAAAATCACAACTGTCGCCCATTGTTTGGGGATAGATTTTTATAAAAATATCTTCCTACCTACACGTACCTAACCTACTGCTGATTTTAGTGAAAAACACTATGCAATATGAATATGCAGACGGTAGACCTACGGTTCTACAGTCAGATAATTTAATCATGATTAATTTTACGCCATTCATCTTCGAAGCGTAACAACGAAAATTTCATCTTAACATCAAATACAAACAAACACAACCACGTGGTTTCCCTAACACTCGAAGGTGTGATATTTTCCGTAACGCTTTTTATGTCGTGTTAAAAAATGTAAACCGCCTTGTTAATCATTATTAAACTATATGAAACCTGCATGGTTTGAACAGCTAGACCCAGCAGATAATATGAACAGGCGTCAACTTAGAAACTGTATTTAACTAAAGAAGAAAGTTACATTGAAGATTGATCACATAAGTACTTAGACAGAACCTCTCAAACAGAATGTCACTACTTGACCACACACATAATCTCATGAAGTTGACTTCATCTTGTTAATTTGACGCATGGCATGACAAGACTATTCATCTTGAAAACTGCGTTACTGCTGTCGGAATGAAATAACGGATTAGATTATGGAAACACGTTAGATCTTGCAAAACATAACTAGAGCAACAATAACTCTCACGATCAAAAAGCCCGAATCATGCTGATAATATTTATTGTACTTTATGCGAGATATACCTACCTATTATCCTTATTCACCTCCTTTCCCAAACATAGGTTAGCATTTTTCAACTAACTTGAAACATCGACACCTTACTTCGACTTCATAGTATGCATATTACCAACATACCTACTACCTCTTCAGCAAGAAAGTTGGGGAAGGAAAATGGTGAGGATGAATAATCAAAATTCTGTTTTTTTACATATATTAAAGAGAGATTAACAAAAAAATTATTTCCTCACTTGTTGACCGCCCTGCCTCATGTCCTGAAACAAAGAAACATTAATAAATATGGCGTGTATAAAAACAGAAAAAAGGTCATCTGTATACAAATTAAATTGAGACCCAACGCTTTTTCATTTTCTTTCTTTTTTACAGACTTCTCGATTTTTACTTTCCTCTGCTGACCTGAAAGGTGAAAGGAAAGTATTGCAATCATCAGAAAACCCAATATCTGGGACACCTCTTTAGAGCGGTTCTGATCGACATCTGATCAAATTTCTTCACGTTTCGGACAAATCTATCTAAATTCGAGTATGGTCACGATTGGTGTCCTCGCAAAAGTGTTTATGAACAATTGTGATTTCGAGGCAAGGTTTTTTTTTTTAATAAATATATTTGCTTGGAGGGGGGAGAGAGAAACTAATCAAATAGATTAACAAGGTCGTTTTAGCATTTTTTATCATTGCCCCAGGCATTTCTCTAAGGATATTGATGACATTTGCAGGATTTACTCTTTTCTCGAGTGTAAACAACTTGCAATACCCCTCCTCATCTGTAGGGTATATACCCGAGGCCCGAAATCAGCGTCAAAACCAAGAAAAACGTTTTCTGGTGATATGATGAAAACAGTGATAAGTGGTAGGATCCGAAGAACGATCCATTTTCCAACTCTGTCTCAAGTCGACGTGATTTCCCTTTTGGTTTTACTTTTACTTGCTGTAGGTAGTTTATTGTTTATGAGTTTGTTTAAGTGTCTTTGCAGTCGATGTTCAGCACCAACAAGGTAAACCTTGAGGAATCGAAAATTGGAACTGAAGTCTTTTCTATCATCGTTATGGAGTTCTACAAAATCACCATGAACAACAACCAACTAATTTTCTTTTTTATGTTCCTGATCTTTAACCTACACAGGAGGCGTAGGTTTGGCCATTTAAAGTGTGACGGAGTCACAGTTTGCTCCTCCAAGTCACAGTTACCTATAGCAACCGCTTGAAGGAGCAAACCTCCGAAACGCTCTCTTCGGCAGTCTGCCACAGGACACTATCCACGTGAATTCAATCTGAATACCCTGAGTGGTTCAAGCCCTGAAAATAGTATTGTTATGCCATTTAAAACTCCCCTAGTATTCAGAGCCTTACTCCTATTTATACGATGATATACGTCGAATCATTACCTATTTCTGTGAGTTACACAATTCCTTCCTCCTCGCCATAGGCTCAGTAGGTAGGAATTAGAGCCCACTCAGTAGGCAATAGGTATTGTGACCCCTTCTGGGTATAATTAATTCAATACTTACACGGGGGAAATTACGTTGGGGTGGAGCCCTGTTCCTTCTTTCGGCCTTGGACCTGTTACGGACGACTTTGGAGTGAATAGCGCAGGAAACGCAGTAGTGGAGTTTCGCGTACAGCTTGGGAAGCTGATAGGCTGTAGACAATTAAAACAAGTTTCAAAATTGCATACTTATTCATTTTTATTGTATCACTTGTTAATTTCCATTTCACAAAACATGACACCTATATGGTAGTCAAGGCCGTACTCATAAACATTCCCAATCGCGTAGGAAATCCTAAGGAGACGTTTATAGGAACCCTACGAGAGATTCTGTTTCATAAACACTTCTTGCCTATTTGTAGGTGAGGAGGAGGAGGAGGAGGTTCAATTATACGTAATAGCTCTCGGGGCTTATTCAGGAAATCCTCATCTGATAGGGCATTCTTAGGGTGCTTACAGACTGGAGCTGCGCTAAGAGGAAGGGAAGGGAGCGAATAAAACAAACGCAGCTAGGCATATGAAGGAGCGCAGAGAGGGGCAGCGCCTCAAGATCGAGCAAAGATGAGAGCGAAGAAATCAAGCCAGTTTATTTTCGTCGCTCTTATCGCTGATACCAACATACAAAATTGGGTTTAAAATGCTATTTGACCACCTCTTCAGCAATTTGTGCTGTACTTTATCTAGCAAGTAGTCGTAATATCCATCCGAAAATATTCATAAAACCTGTTAGAATCTTCTCGAAGTTCTTCGTACAAATGATGAAATTCCCCGTGTACCTGTCGCAGTTGATTAATTACGTGAATCCCTTCTACTTTTTACCCCCGAAGTAAATACCACTTCTCAACGACAGGGTTTCCGCAAATAATTATCATCCTTCGTCTAGAAGGATTTGAACTGCACTGACTCTTGCTCCACGCTGAATTGGCCAACTCTGCTCCCTTCGTTCCTCTCTTCTCTCGCTTTTATCACAACTCCAGTCCATGTGGACCCTAAGGTACCTCCTAAGCTAAGGAAGCTACCGACCAACGTTCCTCTCAGAGAACGTTTATGAACACGACCTATTATGTCGTAATAGGGATAAATGTGGAACTTTGACAACATACTATCCAACCTCTACAGACGTAAACCATACTATCCAAAAAAAACTGATTATTGAACAGAGAGATTAGGAAAGCATTGTGAGGATTCGGCTGAACCGCAAGTAAGAATAACGTTGAACTCTAGATACCAAAATATGATAAGCATGATTAATAAAATAAGAAGACTGTCTGTCTTTACCCCAGAAACCTCGAGCTCATAGAAGAACTCATGGTAGGTGTTCCATCTGAGGAAGGCAACTTTGACTGTTCGAGAGCATTAGCACTTCTCAGCAATTTTACGCTGGGTAGCAACTCTAGCCTCGGCTTTAAAATCAAAATGGCAATTCATACTGAATTTTAGTTTCAAGGCCAAGCAGGAAATTGAGAACGGACGAGATTGAGTTACGGGAGACTTATTTTGACATAATACTATCCAACCTCTACAGTCGTAAACCATACTATCCAAAAAACTGATGGTTAAACAGAGAGATTGGGAAAGCATTGTGACGATTCCGCTAAACCGCAAGAATCACATAGAACTACAGATGATACCAAAATATGATAAGCATGGTTAATAAAATAAGAAGACTGTCTGTCTTTACCCCAGAAACCTCGAGCTCATGGACGAACTCATGGTAGGTTTTCCATCTGAGGAAGGCAACTTTGACTGTTCGAGAGCATTAGCACTTCTCAGCAATTTTTTGCTGGGTAGCAACTCTAGCCTCGGCTTTAAAATCAAAATGGCAACTCATACTGAATTTTAGTTTCAATGTCAAACAGGAAATTGAGAACGGACGAGATTGAGTTATGGGAGACTTATTTTGACGTAATACTATCCAACCTCTACAGACGTAAACCATACTATCCAAAAAACTGATGGTTAAACAGAGAGATTGGGAAAGCATTGTGACGATTCCGCTAAACCACAAGAATCACATAGAACTACAGATGATACCTAAATATGATAAGCATGGTTAATAAAATAAGAAGACTGTCTGTCTTTACCCCAGAAACCTCGAGCTCATAGAAGAACTCATGGTAGGTGTTCCATCTGAGGAAGGCAACTTTGACTGTTCGAGAGCATTAGCACTTCTCAGCAATTTTATGCTGGGTAGCAACTCTAGCCTCGGCTTTAAAATCAAAATGGCAACTCATACTAAATTTTAGTTTCAAGGCCAAGCAGGAAATTGAGAACGGACGAGATTGAGTTACGGGAGACTTAATTTGACATAATACTATCCAACCTCTACAGACGTAACCATACTATCCAATAACTGAAGGTTGAACAGAGAGATTAGGAAAGCATTGTGAAGCTTGGTTCCCATGGGCCGGAACGATGCGGAATGTCCGGCTGCGGAACGTCCGTTCTGCAATCTGATTGGCGGAGAGCCTTCCGGACACCCTTTCCGGCGGAAGGGTGCGGAACGTCCGGACTCCGGATAGCCGAGCTGAATATTTTCCGGAGCGGAGCTGCGGAAGGCGTCATGATACCATGGATACCATCCATGAGTATCATGGCCGCTACGTCCGCAGCTGTTTTCACCAGTTTGGCGTCGCGTTCCCATGGGAACCAAATAATGCTTGAAACCAAATAATGCGGGAAAACTTCTTGGCGGGACGGTTCCCATGGGAACCGCGTGGCTTCCGCACTCCGCGCCTTCCGCATCCGCGCATTCCATGTGAACACCTTTCCCCACGTCCGCACCCCCCTCCAGCACTTTTCCGGACGTTCCGGACGTCCGCATCGTTCCGGACCATGGGAACCAGGCTTAACGATTCCGCTAAACAGCGAGTGAGAATCACATAGAACTCTAGATACAATATGATAAGCGTGGTTAATAAAATAAGAAGACTGTCTGTCTTTACCCCAGAAACCTCGAGCTCATGGAAGAACTCATGGTAGGTATTCCATCTGAGGAAGGCAACTTTGACTGTTCGAGAGCATTAGCACTTCTCAGCAATATTACGCTGGGTAGCAACTCTAGCCTCGGCATCATCACCAAAATAGCATGAATCGATGGATATTAAATCATCAGAATCATTACTAGGCTTATTATTAATTCCATTATTTCTATCTGATTATATCCCTGAGTTTCCCGATCATCTCCACGTAACTCAACAACATGGGTTGAGTGACCAGTGGTAGGTAAGAAATGGGCTTACAGCTATAGTACGAAGCTTCAGTGATATCCCTCACAGCAGCAGCCTCGACGATGTTCCTAATAACAAACTTTTTGATAGCTTTGTCTTTAGGTACGCATCGGGCACAGTTGGTGCACCTGACGGGCTGAACATGTCCTCGCCCATGCTTGCTTCTTCCTCCGTTCCTCCGCTTGCAGGTCTGAAAAGAAGTGCAAACATTGGAGAATTGATGGCTATTATTTAGAATCGCATTTCATCAAAAATTAAATTAAATTGAGATGTCTTAGCAACTCGTCACCAACCAACTAATCATCGCATTTTAGTTAAAACAGGGATTGATGTTACTCAAATTCCAGGACCTTCAAGTCACCCTGACTAGGTTCCACAATGTCCAACGGCCATATCATATGAGCGCTTTTCCAGCTGTTTTCCTCTTTCTCTAATTCCCGAACATGATGTGGAAAAAGGGCACTTTCTTAGCTTTACCCCAAGGTAAACTCCCTCCGGCCGATAGCCAATCTTGGTGGAGCATTTTTAACCCCATATGCAGATTTCAATCAGCTTTTATTCATCTCCAACAATCACGTTCTTATTCAGTTGCTAGTTTCGAGCCCAAAAAGCCCACAAGAAGAAGAAAAGCTCGTGTGCTGGGAGAATAAATGCAAAATGTTGCCTGAGGAGCCGCCATTCCACTAGTTCCTAATAAGAACTAAATCACTCGCGACGAAGTTGTGGAAACCCATTTCAATAAAAAGAAAACGGAGTTGAATAGAGAAAACGTAGTCTATTTCCACGAAAATAATGAGTTACAAAGTTAAATCGATTTCGACGGTTAGGCCATCATCAGTAACAAACAATAACTATTGTTTGTTACTTATTGTTTGTTTGGTAATTGAGTTATTGTTTGTTACTGATGATGGCCTAACCGTCGAAATCGATTTAACTTTGTAACTCATTATTTTCGTGGAAATAGACTACGTTTTCTCTATTCAACTCCGTTTTCTTTTTATAGTTCCTAATAAGTCTGTTCTACAAGCTGTTGGAGGGATTAAACACTGCTTCTTACAAGCTTTTGGGGTCACGAGCTCTGCGTTGCAACAAGTGCCCCGTGGGTGCTGCTCTCTTGAGCTCCATATTTTTGGGGGCTCAGCATAAGCTCAGAAACCTATGCTTGCACACTTTGAAAATAGCCTGCGTAACCACAAAAATTGTTTTTGTTTAGTTTATCTCCGATTCTATCTCCGTTTATCTCCGTTTTAAATCAGTTTCTCGCTTTCCTATCAATTTTCCCAGGAATGGAATAATTGAATGGAAGGATTTTTTGATGACAATTTAATCAGAATCTTCACGTCGGATAGGGATTGGGGATGAGTTTCTCGAACATGACTTCGAGAATTTACACTGGGGGGCTACGCCGTGGTGACTCTTTCCCACCCTGGAGCAACTCTGAGGGTAGCTCAGAAAAGTTTGTAGGAACAAACCTATTCAGAATCAACAACCCTTAACGCGTTTTCCACCTTCCAAGCGTGTTCCAACGAGACTTTTAGAAGAGTAACCCACCCTTTCCAACTTTACGAACTAAATCACTCGCGAGTAGGTACGTGGGTCAAGTAGGTAGGTACCGGTCTCAACTCCCTTGCTCCAAGGGCCAACATGCTAGCTGTCCTCTTCCCTGATAGGTTAGGTAAGTAATCAGTAATCATGTTTTCGGATTCTGGGATGACATTTTTATGCAACATAGTCGTCCCTCGGTTTCAAGGGCTCTGTCTAGGAACCGCATGGCAAAAACTCATGGGTAGACGTACGA
The DNA here is from genome assembly GCA_030264115.1 of Lygus lineolaris. Classification (NCBI taxonomy): domain Eukaryota; kingdom Metazoa; phylum Arthropoda; class Insecta; order Hemiptera; family Miridae; genus Lygus; species Lygus lineolaris. The sequence continues at coordinate 37,438,267 of JAEMON010000002.1, read as the reverse complement.
TAGCAATACGATTTCGTAGAGTCGAACTTAGGATAAGTACCTATACCTAGTTGAAAACAAATTAACGAGGAGTAGGTTAGCCAAAGGACAAGTGCGAGTGAACATTTTACCTACAATTACCACGAAAAGGAATTTAGCTTGGTAGGCAAGCACATAAATTCATTATGGAAGAGCTTTATTCAATAAGGTTACCTACAGCACCGAAACAACCCGATTGCCCACAAGGATCCACGTGTTTACTCGAAGCTTCTCGAAGAAAATGTGTAAGTACCAATGTCTAGACGAAATGGTATGATCTGTGCATTGATATCCCGAAATATGAATAGATGAATAAGCTTACCATAGCTCAGGAAAGTTGCGTGGAAACGTACAGTAGAAAATCCCACAAAAACGTGATCATACAACGAAAAATATCTCGTAAGTCAAAATGGCCGACCAACTTTCATTCGCCAACCAAAGCACGCTAACGAAAACAGTGTTACCACTGATTTTGGAAATGGAAACCCATGGACCTAGAAGCAGAAAAAAAAGTCTTCTAGGTCCATGTGGATACCCCCAATCAAAGAGTCGATGGTTAAGTTCTTTGCCCTAAATGAAATATAAAAAATTATTATAAAAAATTTAATAAATACTAAATTCTACTCCCATTGCTATATATGAACCAACCCAGGTAATATGGAAGTAGTCAGAACATGGAACCCTTCCATGCCTTGTTGTTGGCTGAAGGTAGCTTTTCCTGCTTCCATGCATTGCCTCCATGACCATGACGCTAACGTGAGTTGTGAAAAGTGAAACCTTCTAGTTTGTTATATTTAAAATTATCAATTTTTCCTGCTCTGGAATTCTGTGATAAAATTTTTTCCTCAGTTTGTCATTCTGTTCATTCTAATAACATATAAGTGTTGGAATGGCTTCACATATTCCTACAAAGGTATTAAATAATAAGCAAAAGGTACTGAGTTTGTACAAAAGAGCCCTACGTAACCTTGAATCATGGAATGGTTGGAGGTAAGTTTTTCTTGTCCACTTTGGTCGATCTCCACCCAGGCCATTGACTTATTATGCTTTAGGATTAGGAGATTGACGTTGTAATTTGGAGTAGAGAATTTGTTTCTATTATCTTCAATATAAGTGCTTTTAAATATGAATACATAGTAGGTATTACCTACTTTATAGCACAACACGACAAAGCTGTTCTAGAGCGTAAATGTACAACAGTGCATTCTGTGATTGTAGAACAAACATATCGATCTAGGCCTGTGGAAAGAAACTCTCTTATTCCTCTGCTAGTTTTTTTTCCAGCTACAAATGCTCAGAGCCTTCAACAAAATTTATAGTGATCAGGTCACACCCGATTCTTTCAGCCAGTCCCTGATTTGTCCATTAAGAAAGAAGCTGATAGGGGATTCTGTGGAAAATATTAGAGGTATCTCTTTTATCAACACAATCGCAAAGATAATGACTGGAATGGTGCTGAGCAGATTGGTGAATTTTGTGGAGAATCGGAACCTGTTGAATGAATGCCAGGCTGGGTTCCGTAAAGGCTTCTCGACCATGGACAATATTTATGCATGTTGACAAGCCTGATTGAAATACGGTTGGCAGGGAGAGGGCAAAAGCTCTATTGCTTCTATGTGGACCTATCTTC
>JAEMON010000002.1:37411345-37423659 GCA_030264115.1 Lygus lineolaris | reverse complement strand
AAACAATGGAAAGCACCTTTCGCAATTAGGTATAGGATGGACATACATTTGTCTTGGTTTCCTATTCTTTCGTCTTAGTTGATCCACCAACACAGAAATAGCTGTAATCTGATCTTGAGAATATTCCATCATGCTGTTCACAATAGCACTGAACAGAGAACTAGTAGGTAAAGACGTGTGTACCAGGTAGCAATGGGAAAGGGGCTGACAGGGGGGTTGACAGTCAGTGGACGCGTGTGAAAACACCCCTCGTTAAATCGCTTACCACTGGTGTGGGCAAAGCGTGGATGGTCTGAAAGGGGCCTAAATAAGGCTTGGTTTAGGTGATACGATTTTATGAAAACAAAAAATCGGGGTAAAAAAAAGCCACTTTTTGGATCGCATGTAGAAAATATTTTTTTGAACCTATCAAAAAACTGTTCCATTTGATTGAAAAGAAAGACTATAGGTACATGCTGTAAAAATTTGAACGAGATAGCACCAAAAGCGACCGAGGAATAGATACTTGAAAATCGTCAAATTGCCTCTTTATTTTGGTAGTTACCCACTACCCTTAAGTTGTCTCCGTTACTCTGTGGGTTTCCCTGTGATCAGTTTACCCAGGTTCGCCCATTCTCCTTCGGTTGAGCGAAAATGAGCGTTTATGTTCAATCTGCACAGACAGTTGGAACAGAATTCAAGTTCTCATCAGTTGCACACAAAACTGGATGGAACAGAAAATTTTTGAACATAACGCACATTAAATAAATAATCCACAAAATCCCAAATAAACGCACATTTTGCGGTGGTTCTGCGCAGCCAAAATGTGCGTTTATCTTCAAACTGCTCTGTTAGATGGAACTGCTCTGTTGGTTGGATTGTAAATATGGTATGAAATTTATTACCTTTTATTTTTTGATAACTGAATATCCCCCACTAGGTAGCTACTTCAGATCTCGATTTACTTCAGTGTGTCGTGTATTATGTAATTTAAGTGTGTACGTACCTTTCCAAAAGGGTTGGTGTTACCTTCGTTTCATTAATTTGAAATTTATCTTTGCAGATTGTTTCACTGTGAGCCTGGTGAAGAGGTTAAAACACCGATTGAGTGGTTTCTGGAAAATCAGACTTGCTCTAATGCCAAAATTGAGTTCTCATCACAATGATATTCAAGCAGCTTCTCAGTGGTCGTCAATTCTCTAGCTTTGTATTAGTAAAAGGTGAATTCATAAAAACTCATCAATTTTCAGATTGAGGGACTAGTTTTAAGAACCAATCTTTTGACCGTTTTCCACTTCTGTTGGGTTTTTTTCTACTTTTAGCGAATTTTCGAAGAAAATTCAGGTATTGCAATGGCTTCAAAATTTTTTAATGCAAAATATTGTCTCCATGGAAATCTGTTTCCGACCATTCTGAAACGATTCCTGGATTTTAACTTTGTTCATATGTATAAAATATATGTAATGTGTCATTCCAGACAATATCTGACTCTGGAATCTATCTAAAAATTCCGAAATGTCAATAATAACCAAGTTTTTGGGCCAGAATTTTTGGAGTACTCCAAGGAATCAAATTTTGAAAAATTACTGTAAAAAAAACATGTTTTTTGAGGTTTTTGGTGTGAATTAATCCTAATAGTGTTTTTAATTTTTGTTAAAGATAATCCAAACCACTCAGCACATCATGTGCTCCGTAAAATTATTGGAGATAACATGGAAAGAGGAAACTCTGTTCATTTGTTCAACTATGAAAGTCATAACTGTTCTCTGTATGAAGACTTTATGTCAAACCCTGCATTCAGGTTCCATAATTGCTACCACGATAATTGGGATTTGAAACTAGGTAAGTGAAACATTTTTCTACAAAGATTACCTTTCAACAAATTATGTAGAGTTTATTTTTTATCGTCATTCATTATTTTAACTTTTTCAGTTGATTTTGAGCCGAAAAACTCCAGTTCTTGGCCTTCTTTAATATCCAATAAAGAAGGAATATTCAACGTTGTTGTAATAAACTCAATTTCTCATGCGCTTGAAGACCTAAGTTTGAATTCAGTTTGCTGCCAACTCAAAGCTCTAAAAGCCCTGAATGATGGTACGTATTTGTACCTACGTAAACTTTTTGAGATAAATCACTTTTACTTATTGTTCATTTTAGATGTGTTTGCACAGACTGGGCAGAACCGTTCAATCCAGGCCACGCCTCTTTTAGTGCGTTCGTTCATCGTCAGAACTGATCCAAGATCAAAGCTGGGCTGTTCAGACAGACAGTCTTGGGACTGATTGGGACCAGTTCTACCAGTTCTGGATTGTTTCTAGAACTGTTGGAACTGTTTGATTCGACCATGCACACTCGAGTTCTTCTATGGACAAACCTCCATCCACCCCAACCTCCACCAAATCGCTCCCCTTCTCTGCCCCCAACCACCCACCCTCCCTAAAGCATCTGGAGCGCGTTCGGACAGACCCAATGGGGTCTGCGCATGAGAAATAAAAATTGGAAAAAACCCTTTAATTATGTTATTTGAGTTGCCAACTAGTAAACACTATTTATCAGGACAAAAAACTACATGTGGGAGCAGAAATCGTCATGTTAAAATAGTATGTTTTGATCGCCCTGCTGCCCCTTTCAAAAATCGTTCCGATGGTTCCGACATTCTCCGCATTGATGCGCTTCGACCAATCAGCGCGCTCCATTTCCGCGCGCATTTCTTCAAACGTTCGCATTTCTCTTCTTCGATAAAAAAAAAAAAAAAAAATAGGGAGACCACATAATTATGAAAGAACCCCACTTTGGCTATTTTGAATCGATTCCCTTTGAATAAAAATTGTAAAAAAAATCATGCGCAGACCCCATTCTGGATTAGTTCTGGATCATTCTATTCCATCCCTTTTCAGAACGCAGTTCCATCTGGGACTGGTTCTCGATTGTCTGTGCAAACAAACCTTTTTTAATAATTCTTCTCATTTTTTTCTTAAATCAATGCTCGTTCATCTAACCTTGTTCTTCTTACTAGAAAACCACCGAACTCAAGTCATCGGTATTATGAATACGAGTCTCACCGATGATGATACGGTAGCGTTCAAGGAGATCAACAGATTGGCTGAATCTCTAATTACTTTGGGAAATTTGCCCAACTCTTCTCTTTTGAGTGTTGAACACAGAAAGCCATTCGGGAAATTGTTGGATGGGGTAAGTCATAGTGTGCTCTAATTTCGAGGTACTCTTGTGCCTGAACTAGAACTCTTGTCAGTCTCTTTTGCTCTAGTTGTAACATTTTTATTAGCAAGGCCCTTATTATTGATACAAAAACTAAGGGAAAACTCTGCATTGTTACACAACGGTCAATTTTGAATATAATATAACCCTTCTGACTTGACCTCTGATCTTCAGTTGAACAGAAATTACCTATTATCTTATCTTTTTCTATAAGCTCAATTTTGACTAAGCTAGTAAAGTCTTGATTAATTTCGGGAGTCACCCGACTCCATTATGGCAGCGTTACCTGACTTTGAAATCTACGGCTCATTTTTGCTAAAATCCAGCTAGTATTTAGATTAATCTTTCCTGTAATTATCTCAGTCAAAATCGAATAGTGATATCCCTCATGATGAACCTATCGAATGGTTAGTTGTACGGTGGGTGCTCTGTGTAATCTTATTTCATTTGCAAATTCTTAAACTATTTGAAGTTTCTATTTAAAAAAATCACAGTTTCAGTGAGAAATAAAGGGTGATTCTACCCTTTGGAGATGACTTAGGGTTTCTTTGCACAGACGGTCCTGAATTGTGCCCGTTTAGAGCGTTTGGAAAGTGTCAGAACTGATCCTGGATCGAAGCTGGGCTGTTCAGTTCTGGATTTTTTTTTAGAACTGTTGGGACTGTTTGATATGCTCGTGCGCACTCCTCTTCCATGGAAAAACCTTCCTGGTTCCCATGCTACTTTTTATCGCTTCATTTTCTCTTCTTAAACATCGTTTTCTTCTTACCAACGCTTGCAGGTATACTCTTTTAACTTTTTTTGGCTATCATCTTCTACACACGGTAATGAGTAACTTACTCTGGTTCAGGTTATCCACTCTAAAGCATCCCAAGTGCCTTCAGACAGACACAGTTCTGGACTAGTTATGGATCGTTCTATCCCTTCCCTTCTCACAACACAGTTCCATCCAGGACTGGTTCCAGACTGGCTGTGTGAACAAACCTTATAATTAACGCCAAGCTTCGAGGACCAACTAAACTTTGAACGGGACCCATAAACCATATTTAATTAATTTTGATCCATGGGAACTAAGCAAAGTGACCGTTTCTTGATTGATTCCAAAGATTTATTTTCTCAAAATACGAGTGTAATGTACCTCCAATTCACAGAAACATACTCTCATACCTTCTTGGGGTTTTAGGTGTACAGCATCAGTCTGGACGAGGAGACGGGTTTTGTATTTTCAGAGGAGTCCAAAGTTGTGAAGGGTTCAGTAGACGTCAAACCTGTCGAATCGACTCCTCAGGTTTTGACAACCTTCAAATTAACGCTGGACGACAAAGAAAAAGAATCGAGGCGGCAAGTCGTCCTACCATACTTGAAGTGAGCACAGTTAATTATGATTTCATACTCACACATAGACCCTAGTACCATAGATCACACATGTGGTCTCTAACTAATGTCTCCGAATCCTAATCAGTGTGGTTTCTTTGCAAATATGAACAATAATAATGTTGAAACCTACATTGCATTCCAAACCTTGGCTTAAGATAGCTTTTCAAGGTGGTACCGAAGGGGTGTTGAGAAAACTTGAAATAAAATCTCAGCTGTTTGAATAACAGGCAGAATTCCGAAGGCGCTTGAGAAACCATTTCCTACGTCACACTAAAAGAACTGAACTTAAAAACATTGATGATAATAGTTATCATCATTCTATCCTTTCCTTTGCAAATCTCGAGGGCAATATAAGTATATAATATGGGAATATAGGTAGGTACTATGCAAATTTTACATTCTGAATTTTGAAATAAATTTAAAAGTTGTAGGTAATTGGAAATTCCAAAGCTGATGGCTGTTCAGAATCTAATATTAGAAAGTGCTAACACCAGATTTAAAATTGTTCTGGCCATAACTCTGGAACTACCCGACTAATTGCGGTGGAATTTTCAGAGATTGTACTGGGTAGCCCCTAGATAGTGCCCTATTAATTAGATAGCACACTTGTAGCGTGTGCTGCGCAAACGTTAATTTCCTGAAACTGCGATATCTCAGTTCCTAATGGAACTATTTCGCTCAAACTCGGAGGGTAGTTGGGGGCTGACCCAAGACCCATGAATTTCATCACGGTTAGATCAGTAATATCTACTGCGCAAGCGCAAACTTAGAGAAACGCCGTTTTTTCCGGCGAATTTTAGCCGTTCCGTGAGGTTAAATGGCGGGTTTAAATCTTTTTTGCCCCCGTGCTCTGTATTGTCCAAAAATAAAGATATTTTAATTTTTGGTTGCCCTGCATTCTGTCGTCACGGGCATGGCGAACCGGTCATTTCTAGTTTTTAAAAATTTAATGGTGACATACTGTGAAGGCCACGAAGAAGCTTCTGTGCCATGTCCTTGGCAGTGTATTTTTTTATTTGAAAGTTGGGAGTGAGATGAGATGACCCTGTTTTTCTTTTGTGTGAGACATGCGTAATTAATGTTTAATAAATGTTGGAGGTTTTGATGACTTCATCGTTGCAAGGGATACTTCGTGTATTTTTATGATCCATGACTCTGTTGGAACTACCATATCGAGCGCTCTGTTCGTTCGTTATCACATTACTTGCAAAGGGAGTGAAACTGAGTTCAAACCAGTTGGTTAATGATAAAGGCTACAACGAAGGAGCAGCAGAGTCAGATTACGAACAGAAAGCCATGCCAGTGGTAAACCTCCCAGATTGGTGGAGGAAGATGTTCATGGAGTGAGGTCACAAGTATAATGTAGACAGCTCGCTGAATTCCAGGAAAAATTTGATATAGGCAAAAAAATCTGCTATATCAGACCTACAGGTAGTGCGCATTCTGTAACGCCACAATGTATCTTCCCCTACCTCATCAGTTTAGGTACTTACCTACTTACAACACAGTTTTTTTTTTTTTTTTTTTTTTTTACCCAGGATTTTGGCTCACTTGAGCATATCTTGGGGGGGATTATTTATTTTATTTTTATTTCACTTCAACGTTTTTGGACTCTAGTCCCCATGTTAGGCTTCACGTGATTAGATCAGAGGTGAAGAGCAATGAAGCTGGTCGGATAAGCACATACAAACTTTTTAAGAATAGCATCGATGCCCGTCCGGGACGTGAACCAGGGACCTTGCGATCTTTCATCCCTATGGGGATGTAAAGATCACACGCCCTAGCCAGCTCGGACACTCCGGCCCCCATACAACACAGTTAGCGGGTACATAACTTCAATTTTGATCAAAAGATATTTAATCTACCTACTAAAGTTGTCTTGCTATTTCATTATTTTATAGTTTTAATAACATGTCATTTTGCATTTCACAGAACCGCTGGCAGTGGTAAAATAATTTACGAACCTGATGCGAATGACGACTGGGATGATGAAGATCCTGATGATGATTTGGAAATATAGTCTTGTATGAAGCTCAAGTGAGTTAAAACATGATTCAGACAAATTATCTCAATAGAGAGGTGATCACACAATAATAATTATAATAACAATTATTTTATTATTGTGTGGTTCACACAATAATAATTGTTTACGTACCTTACTGGAGAATCTGTTGTGAGTACAGGTAGCGAGCGCTTTAGATGCAAGGAAATCAGTTCGAGTGGTCGCTCACTTGACGACGGATTATCCAGTAAACTAGTGTATTCTTATTACTACTGGAACTGGATGAAAAAGGAGAAAATGGCTGGTGAAAATGGCTGTAGGAAGGCTTAAACCATCAGAACAAAGAAACATACAATTGTATGACATCGTAAGTAGCAGACATACCAATAAAGGTATCTTCTGGAGGGGTTACTGAAGAACCAGAACTATACAATCCTTTCTCCAAAGTATCTGATCAGAAGACCCTTATTACGAAAACAATTGCCTGGAAAGCCAAGCTACTCATGAACTGATGGTCTAGAGGCCACCAAAACAATCTCATGGTCCACTTGTGAACGCCAGAAGTAACAACGGACAGTATAGTATTTACTACTTACTTATGTAGTATTGGTACATTACAAAGGAAGTCTATATTATTGTGTACCTAGTATAGTATTCTTGACTACCTATATCGGTTACACAATTAAATTAATAAGTTACATAAAGTAAATCAGAGAGCCGTGGCACAAGCCGGAAGAGTGGATAATATTGCGTGGTGGTATTGCGTGGTGGTTCTGGTCTGTTCAGTAAATGAATAACCCACAAAGACCCCAAATAGACCGCTGCTACTTGGAACTGTTGACAGCCCAAATAACATCAGTCCCACCATCCTATCGTCGTAGTTAGTGTACCACTCATACCTATTGTACATAAAATACTGTCACTTGACAGGACATTCAAACAACCTTAATCCCCTTCACCGTGTGAGACCTGAAGGCCTGTTGTTCACTTCCTCTCTAATCTCTTCTCCTCCCCTTCACACAGATTATGTTCTGACGTTCTAACATCGAAATCGTTCGCCACCTGTTCTCGACTTGCTAGTTACGACGGTTTCTCCAGTAATGTTTGTAACCAAAAAATTGTATATTGTGAAGACTGTACCCGAAGATGGAATAAAGTATCCTGAAAAGCCCTTCACAATAAAATCGTTTCCTTGTCATAATCTAAAGGAGCATTGTTTGTGGGTTGGAAGGGGAACCCCTACCTCTATGTACCTATCCGTTGTTTAACAAATACACGAGATACAGGGTCTGGCAGAAATAGATGACGGTTTTTGAAACTGGATAAATCAATGAATTTACAAGATATTTTAATTTTGTTAATTTTATTTGAAAGAAGAAGATCGGAATTTTACACAACACACCAAAAAGTAGGGGAAAAAACGTCTGCCAAGTCGGGTGTGGCACACAGCGTTCTCGGACCATTAGGTCAAGGGAAATTGATGTTTCGAGGATTTCACGCTTACGCATGCGCAGAGGCTATTGATCGCCTGGTGATACATTTCATATGGGACCATCTAGGGCCTAACCCGCGTTATCCATGAAAATTCCATTAAAATCGGATGGAAATTGTGGAAGTTATGGGAGTTTCAAGGATTCCTGGACACACAGACAGACTGGCCGACAGACAGACATGAAACTAAAATTGTTCAGGAAAGTCTAAAACGTAAAACGCTAGTTGAAATTTTGATTTTGGAGGTAAAAAATTGTCACATTGCAAAAGTGAAAACGATGTTTGGGAGGTAGACCAAACCTACCTTGGTAGACTTGGAAGCAACATTAAGTAGGTATGTAGCGAAAATGACATCACTTGAATGACGACCTCCGTTTCCCTGGCACTCCTGACTCCTGACGTGTTGGATATTTATATAAATGATGTCTCTTTCACAACTGTGAATTATTATTTCTGGGACCATTCATACATTGTACGGTCGTTTTCTAGTTATAAGGAAAAAGAAAATTTAATCTCACATTTTGAAGTGTTGGATATTTATCTACATTATTTTTTCTTTGTCTCAAGTGTCAGGTGGCATGTCCTCAAGTGTTTAACCACTTTTGGATAATGGATGACTTCATAACTCCTAGGAAGCTCATTCAGAGTCCAATAAATACCTGTAGTCAGGAGCTAATATAGTTTCCAGTTTAATTCAATGGCGATGTTGTTCAGTGCCCACTTATTCATCGGGATTCTGGTCTGGCTTTCAGCTGGGGATTTTTCCTATGGCGATGATAGTGGTTGTGTTGGCTGGGATAACAAAGTCGAAGACCTGCTCTTTTCACCTTTGAGGGATCAGATCGAACAAGCTGCAACAGAGTTCTACAGTCTTCCAGATTTTGAAACCAATTTAGGGTGGGGAGTTTCCATAAAGTCTCATGCAGGAAAAGTGGGCAACTTGACTTCTTTTCATCTTGTCCACTTGCCGAACGTCCAAGGAAATGCTTCATACATGTGTTCAAGTGCTGATGGTAGTAACATAACATTAGCTATTGATGTTGGCCTTAATGACTTGGATCTCGAGTTGGACAGTTTCATCACCACGTTGCCAGTTCTTCCAAATATTGGTAACACTAAGACTTCCATTAGAAATTCTGGTAAGCATTTTTACTCCGGTATGTGTTATTTCACAGCATAATTTTTTGGGCATGCCTCCGGCTCTCTGATTTCTTAGCCAGTTGATACAAGCAACGCACAGTGGTGCTAAATACGATTTTTGCCAACCAAACTATATTATTATGGATCATTATTAATAGGAAATTATCCGTTGATTCCAAATAAGTATGTATACCGTTCGTATAATAGTTACCTAAAATAGACGCCTGATCATCTAAAAACCTGGAAAATTAACGTTTTTTTTACCATTAGAGCTGCTCAAAATTGCTTTTATAGAAGAAAAGTACTTGGTTGCAGTCTATAAAATTCTGTATCGATTGAAACCAACGTCAGCTTATAGGTAACCACCGTTTTTCAAAGATTTCTGTGTTCACGACTTTTTTAACGGAAGGTATTTTTCAGAAAACTTTGAAAAATCACCAAAAACACCAGGTTTTTTTAAATGGTTATCTTTCTATGAAATGAACTATCTAGAACTACCAACATAGAAGAAAGGCATAGGTAAAATAATATTCATGGAAACGAGTTTTTCGTTTACCAAAGAATGCAACTCATTTTCTATTTCTGTGGCACCGTTTCATGGTGTCGTTCTATTTTCGAATATACGAAAGCAGTATTGGAATTGTCAAAGTATTCGGGATATTGTATCCGAATAGTTGACTAATCGAATTTCGAGTTCAAATAGACCAATCCTAATCTTTAGCAAGATAATATTAAAATCCTTTCATTTTCTGAGAAAATTATTCACAAAATGGTGAAAATATCAGCATTAATTTTTAGCTTACGGCCTCAACACGAACAGCTTAGTCCCAAACTCCTCATTCCCATCCCATTTGGTACCTGCCTAGTTTTTATTGGTTCCAAACCCATTCAGAACATTTTCCATAGGTAGGTGGAAGGTTTTCTACTACCTATTTAGGCCAGTTTCTGTCCCAAAATCGCTGTGGGTCATTTTGTAGGCCGTATTTTTTATCTGCACAGAACCCTACTGCACACAATCAGTTCCCGTTCTTATTATTGATGTGTTCAGTAGGGTACTGCCCAGATGAAGGTGCATATACGACCTTAGAAGGACGCACCGCTGCTGTTCTTTAACCCTTTAGCTCTGAGGCCCCTGATATCGCGTAAAAATTAGATGTAACCTGGCACCGAGGCCCTCCTTTTCGGGCAAATGGTCAGCCGTGTGCTGGGGCCGAGGCCCGCTTTATCGGGTTCTTACGCTATCTATCTTTAGTCGAAATAACTATTCTCCAAGGACTTCCTGTTGGAGTGGAGAAATATATCACCATGAAAGTATTATTCTCTATATTATCCTTCATCGTATTAGTTCTAAAGCTTCCCGGTAGATTACAGAAATACTGTCTTTCTATCATCGTGTCATGAAGGGCTGAAAAATGTTCCAGCTGTGGGGGGCGCTGGAGGTTGAAGGTGGTTCGGCCTTTTGCAGCTCAGGGGCGTGCGAGCGTCCAGTAACAAAAAGGTTAAATCTTTTATAGGGTGTCTCAGCTGATTACCTCTTTCTCTGTCTCTCTCTCCCCTGAACTTTCTTAAATTGCCATTCAGGAAGAAAATTCAAACGATAACCCTCCTTAATTTTTTTCGTAGAATTCAAATTTTCGCGCGCTATAGTGAGTTTGGCGCACTAACTTCATTTAAAAAAAAATAGGAACCCCCATTTTTTTGCTTTCCTTAGGTAGCTGAAATGAAAGTATTGCGATCAGTATAAAACCCAATTTGTGAAACACCACCTCAGACTGGTCCTAATCGACATAAATTTTCTCCACGTTTTGGAAAAGTGTATGTAAGTCCACATATATGTATGTTCCCCTTCTTATCCCTATCCAAGTCATGGTCATACGTCCTCGTTGTGCAACCCAGGCACCCCTTTTAAGCCCGCCGCCAATTGAACCTAGCACACGCCCAGCCCATGCGCAACCCACTCCGAACCCACGACCATGGGCCGGGTACGACTGAGCCGGGTACCGCATATTGAAACCAGTAGTTTGCATCCACGTTCCTCGATTTCTAGTACCACGCCGATGGAACTTTTCCTGGATTTGGATTCAGAGTCAGAGACTGAGGAAGTGATTCCCTTATATTCGTCGATTAAAAGAAAGAAAAGTCGAGGAAATTCTTATTTAGCTAGGAGAAGCATCTTTGGAGAGTTCAATGTGTGTTCGGAAGTTCCTGGCAATGTTTTCAAGGATAGTTTGCGGCTTACCCGGGAGCAGTTTGAAATATTCATGCAGCATGAGTTGATGAGCGAATTTTCAAAGAATATTTTTAACCGATTTGGTGGGTGATTCTTATAGGAAATTCCACGCTGATTCCGAATGTACCATAATGTTCCTATGTTTAAGATGGAAATTTACACCAAAAACCTTGAACAACACGTTTTTTCTAGCGATTTTCGAAACTAAATTTTTAAAATTTGACCTCTTGGAGTAGGCTCCAAAAATTCTGGCCAACGAAATCATCCTTTCTTTTTATATATTGACATTTTGATTTTTTTTTGGATTTTTCATCTCGATCCCAGGGGCAGATATCGTCTGGAGTGACTGGCATATTATATATAAATATATATACATATAAAAAAATGTTGAATTTCAGGAATCGTTTTAGAATGGTCTGATACGGATTTCCATGAAGAAAATTTTCGAAAATGTTCATTACAAAATTTTGAAGCCGTTGCAATAGCTTCATTTTTTTCGAAAATCCGCTAATTCGGAAACCCACGGTCCCACGAAAACTGTGCAGCGAAGACAAACCTGTCCACGCGTGGAAAGCAACTGCATGGGATAGCCGTGGGCTGGGTTAATATGCGGTACCTGATGCAAAACAGTGTTTCACATTTTCCTCCACGCGTGGGCTGGGTTCAATTTGCGGTATTATGAACATAGGTGGCACCATTTGGTTTCCCTCTCTTCTTGAAGTTCGCGGGGTGGCAGAATGACCTTCACTAATATCGAACACACTACGATCTGAGCTATCCTGACACTAACCGTTGCTTGAAACAACCTTATTTTTTCTTACCCCACCCCATGTTAGTCCCCCCAAACCCGTGCAAGGCGGGGGGGGGGGGGGGGGG
>JAEMON010000002.1:37387190-37401024 GCA_030264115.1 Lygus lineolaris | reverse complement strand
TCAGATTTTTGAATCGGGTATAGTCAGGTTTAAAACTCGTTCATCTGCAAACCCGTTAAGATGGCGAACAGCCAATCAGATCTAATTACACATTTACTGCCTAGCGGGTCAGCGGAGATTGCGTCGTTGCGGCTTAATGTGAACCCGGCTTAAGGGTATACTGGGAGTTCACATCACAGAGTGACGGAGACAACATAAAATAGGGAATTTGAGTAGCAAAAACAGCAGAACCATCCATGTAGGTTACAGCAGGGAAGGAAAAAAGAAAAATGGCCGCACATCCATAAAATAAAACTAATAAAAAAACCTTGAATTGTAATAATATATGTTTTTGAATTATGAATAATTTATTGTAATTTTGAAGATAAATTAATTTCCATAATTCTTCCCCATAATTATTTTATTTGTATTTATGTGACCGGCATGGATGCTGCTCGTTGTTTTTAATGATCCATCCTGTGCGTTTACCATCTGTCATGACGACGATTGAGACAAATAACAAGATATGATCACTCACCAATTGGAGCACACGAGGGGGAACTTGCTCGAGGCGGTCGACCAATCAGAACGCTTCTCGAGTTCTCAGGCTTAGCTTTCACCGCAGTGCGCAGTGGTTCACATTGAGCGCAACACTGTTCTCATGTCTGCAACGGTGCAACGCCGTAAAACTGTTCACTTGGATTGAACAGCATAAACGCGCCAAACGACGTAATCAAGATAACGAAAGAGATAAGGATACATAAAGCTGTAAATGTCAAGATTTTGAATCGAGGATAGTCTGGTTCAAAACTCGTTTGGCAGTAAGAATGTAAAGATGGCGAATAGCCAATCAGATTCAATTATGGTTTTACGGCTTTGTAGTTTAGCGGACTTCTGTACATCGTTGCGGCTTAATGTGAACCCAGCTTTACTCTGTGGTACAGCGTGTTCCTAGGAAGTTGGGATAAAATGCCCTCAAAACACTCCCTTCCGTTGCTCTTTGAGCTAAGATGACTCTTTTCAGCAGTTTTTCATAATTTTCGAAATATCCACTTCCAAATTACCTACTTATTTATTCCGTCATTTCTTTAACACTTTGAATTGAAAGGCTTTTCTCATAATGGTATACGCGGATCTTGTTTCTGGGTCCTGCATAGGAATGTAACAGGTACTTTTTTGTAAATTGCTTTAAGTAATTAATTGTTCATTTTACCTGAAAATTGTGTTTTTTATTGTGGCATTTGGTACCTAAACCTAAAACATGTAAGAAAGTGTAATATAGGTATGGTATCCAAAGCAATAGTGAGAAAGAAAATAGTTCAAACCTTGCAGTTGCCATCTACCTGCCTACCTATTTCTGAGGGTCAATAATTGCTGATTCAATTAATGAAAATAATCACGTAAAATAAATTGGTACCTATTCGTTTTGAGCTGTCTAAGTACCTAGGAATATTCGGAAATATATTATAATAAAAATGTACCATCCCTGTTGAATGACCTACCCATCACATTTGGAGTGGAAAGTAGGGCATGCATATTCAAAACTTTGGCCCTAGCTCGAAAGTTTTGTTAGAATGTTAGGTACATAGTTTTTCTCATGGTTTATGTATCACAGTTTTTAGAACCGAATGACATCACCCGGAGCATTGTATGGCCAACCGTTCACCCTCCACAAGAGCTTAGGAGGGGAATATTACTTAACGCTTCCTCACCTCACCAAGTAAGAGCTAGAGGTGTGTTGAGAGCCCTACTTACGCAGGGGTGTGTTCAGTAACTTTGGGAGTTCACAATGGTTGGAAAGTCAAAACGACTGTTGACGGGCAAAACAACTGTGGTAACAAGAGTTGTGACAAATTATTGAGTAGGCACTTGATGTATCGGTTGGAAACAATGTATCAATAACTATAAATGCCAAGGGGAAAGGAATAAGACAAGATAATTAATGGTTCAAATCACTTAAAATTAGCACAGCCTGATGTATCACACTAATAACTCAATACAAACGCTAAAATGATCGCTAGTAAATGATAATAATCCAAGAAGACTCGATTGTGTCACCTAACCTCATCTCAACTGTGGAGAGCTTTCGTCGATTTTGCTTCCTTAGGGAACACCTGGTGGGCAACACATGGCGGCGTTTATCAGCAACTGTTGATAAATACAGTTGAGTTTTTAACTTGGTGATCTATACCAGCCCTTGGTAACGCCGCCTTGTTTTGCCCTCACTAACTTGATGACCACCATAGGAGGTGGTGAGAAAATATGTCAAGATGCGGTTAGGTGACTGATTGAAGTGTTCTTGGATCTTCATCATTTACTGGCGATAATTTTAGCGTTTGTATGGAATTATTAGGGTGCTACATCAATTTGCGGTAATTTTTAGTAAAATTTGAACCATAAATCATCGTGTTTTCTTTTTCTCCTCAGCATTTACAATCGATACATTTTTTCTTATCGCTTCATTGCTATCTATTGGTAGTGCTTAGAACCAAGTCTCCCAGCAGTTTGCTGTGAACTAACAGTACCCAGTTCCAAACCACCCCCCTCCTCATTGTCATTTAAAGCCATTTCTGCCCTGACCAACTAGGAACTCGGCAGGTCCTTCATTTCACACTGAAACAAATCTTAATGTCACTTCATGGTAATCGAGGAACTGTACCTGTACCTCGTTTCAAGTTTATTATTTTTCTGATGTAGATTAGCCTGAATTACGATGCAGAAATTGAATGAGTTGAGACTTGACAGAAATCTTTTGGACAAGGATTTTGAAGGTTACAAGCTCTCCCTCTCTCCTATTCCTGTGTACAAAGAAGATATCACTGAAGGTAAAAATACTCATGTACCCTCATTTAATTTGTATGATATTTTAGCGAATCTTCGAAGAAAATGAAGCTATTGCAATGGCTTCAAAATTTGAATAATGCGAATTTTTGAAGATTTTCTCCACGGAAATCCGTTTCAGACCATTCGAAAACGATTCCTGAAATTTAACACTTTTTCATATGTATATATTTTATTATTATATATATTTATATGTTTATATATGTGTCATTCCTGACGATATCTGACCAAGGAATCGAGATAAAAAATCCGAAAAAATTTTAAAATGTCAATAATATCAAAAGAAAGGATGAGTTCGTTGGCCAGAATTTTTGGAGTACTCCAAGGGGTCAAATTTTGAACATTTAGTTTCAAAAATCGCTAAAAACACGTTTTTTTGTGTAAATTACCATCGTAAACATAGGAACATATGGTATATTCGGAATCAGCGTGAAATTTCCTATAAGAATCACCCACCGAATCGGGTAAAATGATTCTTTGAAAATTCGATCATCAACTCATGCTGCATGAATGGGACTTTTTTGAATGTATCATTACCCTGCCTTCAAACTTGTTCCCCTTAAAGTCACAGTGAAGAAAAATTACCTTAAAAAAACCCTGAAAAATCTCTCTCCGGAAGTTTTACGCTAACCACAAATACACCTACCATTATAATTTTGAGAGTCGCTTATTTTAGAAGAAAGCCACTTTCTATTCGGTTATTTGCCCAAAACACAGAGAGTTACTCTCAAACCAGAGGGCATTTTGAATTTATATTGTAGACATTGAATTCTCATCAAATAAGACCATCCAATCTTCTCCCTCCTCTACAAGTGGCTTTAAATGCATAGTAGTCAGTCCTTTTCAGGTAGGTAAATAATTCCTTTTCAATTAATAATAATCCATATCTGAACAGAAGAAATGAGGAGAATAGTAAAGTTTCTGTCAGGTGTTGTGTTGGATCCATAATTTTTAACGTTTTCCTGAAAAAATACGACTTTCATACTACATGAAGCAGACCTTTTAATTAAGCCCTTTATTGATTTCATTGGTATATTTTATAAGTTGTTGTTCCTTATTTTGATCTAGATTTTTTAGCAAAAGCGTTGGAAAAAAGTTAGATTAATTTGACAGGGATAATCATCACCAAAACCTGAGGTAGGTACCTACTCTGTAAAGGAATCAAGGGAAAGAAGGCCGCTTGTATTATGACGTCACACTTTTTCAGACTATTGCAACTAAACTGAACACTAAGATGAAGTTGAAACATCTTAATTTAATTCAAGATGCATCTTATTAATTTTGCAGTGATTGCACTGATCCCTGAAAATCTTTGGACCACACGCCATATTACACGTGTAAAAGAATAACCTTGACAATATGGGCTTTATTTGACATACAATAATGGACACGAAAATAATTACAGTAGGAACAGGGAATTCATTAAAGAGGATCATTATAATCACATTACTTATGATCGTAAATGTGATTTAAAATGATGTACTGGATCACATATCACTTGGTGGGAAAGCCCATTTATGATGAACAATTTTGTAAATTGGTATAATAAAAATGATTTATTACGTACATTTCAGGAGTTGAGGTGGTGGAACCTTCAGAAGATCAATATTCATTCCTTCATCAAAGACTGTTCAGCCTTCATAATCACCTGACTATTGACCCGTGGAATCTCTCTGCAGTGTATTTCCTCGATGTTGCAAGGAAGGTGCGACGCAGCTGGATTGGGCAGGTACATACCCAAGTTTTTCATTAGGTAGTGTCTTTGAACCTTGAGTTCCTTGTGACCTACGTGACCCTTTAATTTTTATTATATTAAATTGTTAATATTAAATTAATATTAAATTAAAAATTTTATTAATTAAATTGATTATTTCTGTTAAGTTATTATTGTTGTGTTTTTTGTGTGTTTAATTTATCTCAGAGTGGGCGTTTGGATAAAACTGTGGAGGTGATGGAAATGCCTGTACCAGCTTCATCTAATTCAGGAAAGTATAACGCGTCCATATGCTTCTCTTCGCCCAACACCTGTGTGCTATCTGATGGAGCTGGCACGCTTTTCCTTGTTGATACATCAGATCGAAGTTCTGGGGACGTAGTGCCGTGGAAAGTTAGTTCCCACATTTTTTAATGGAAAATAATACCATTTTGGTAAATTAGAAGCTGCCCCCAGGTGACAAGCGCGCTCTCAAGGCAAACCATAAACATTTTGTTGTATCCACACATGAAATCAATGCGCACCGAAGCAACACCGGCCTTCCTAAAAGTAATAGCTAAGACACACACTTAGGCTCTTGCCGCCATCTTTTTTTCTCAAAATCTTTTTTGCTCTCGGGAAGGGCGGTTTCCTCCCAAAAGAGGCTAGATAGTAGATGGCAGTAGAAAACTTGTGGAAGAATTATAGTTAGCGTACTTCCAGCTTTATTTCTGTAGATCAGCAGGTTTTTCAACGGAATTTTTTCTCTATCAAGGTTCTAAACATGGTGATGAACTCCAATTTCAGGTAGGTAGGTACCTACTCATCATCATGTTTAAAACCCCTATGGGGGGAAAATTTCGCTGAAAAACCAGCTGATCTACAGAAATAAAGCGGGAGGTATTTACATATAAATTTTAGGTACGCTGACTATTCTATTGGAGCCGACAACTGATGAACTTTTTGTTGTCAGATGAACCTTCTGTGCGCACTAATATTATTACTGCTAAGACTGGGTTTATTATACTAATAGTTGAATAAAGGGAAATAACGGGAGCTGTAATTGAGAAGCGTTTGGTCATTTTTTACACACAGATTTTATTAGCAAGAAACATGATAACCAATCACCAAGTGTGCCATCATTAAGAACAAATAGAATAGGTTGGCACAACTGAGAGTGGTGTTAAATATGAATATAATAAAAGGCACATAATATGAGCCCATGAGCATACTCTGTGTACTCTGTGGAGTTCTCGAAAAAATTCAACTAGGTGAACTCGTAATGGGGTCTGCGCATGATTTTTTTTTTTTACAATTTTTATTGAAAGGGAATCGATTCAAAATGGCCAAAGTGGGGTTATTTCATAATTATGTGGTCTCCCTATTTCTTTATCGCCGAAGAGAAATGTGAACGTTTGAAGAAATGCGCGCGGAAATGGAGCGTGCTGATTGGTCGAAGCGCATCCATGCTGACTACGTATAATATCCACGAACGGTTTTTATAGGGACAGCAGGGGGCGGTGCGTACGTCACACCCTCCCGCGAAATTCAAAACATTCCATTTTAACATTACGATTTCTGCTCCCACAAGGAGTTTTTGTCCTGATAAATAGTGTTAACTAGTCATGGCAACTCAAAATAACACAATTAATGGGTTTTTTCCAATTTTCATTTCTCATGCGCAGACCCCATTGCACTAAAAGAATATAAAGATAAATTTGACTTAAGCACATTATTATATTTGACATCCAATAAATGGTTAACTTTCATTTTAGAAACTTGAAACTGTTCTCAAAACTTCATAATATTGGTACAAAGAAAGATTGTTGAACACTTACAATAAAATCACACACGAAGTGCTTTCAGTCTTCAACATTCAAACACCTAACTTCTGACAATGCTTGTCTGACAATTGCTCAACTAAAAGTAGGTACATGTTTTGGTTTTGGTCAGTTTCAAGGTCGAAGTGTGCGGATTCAACAGATAAGAAATTCTGTTCAAATTGCACATTTCAGTTGGAACACAGAAAAATGTGCAGTCCACTAACTCGAAAACATTTTTGGAGTGTAAAACCTTGGGCTCGAAGAAGGCATGGAAAGAGGCGAAAATTGGCGTGACCGCCTGCCGCTTTCCACCCTCCGCTTTTTGCACCAAAAGTAGGGAGGCTGCAGAAGGTTTCCCTTTGATCATTTTTGCACAGGTTCACACATCCTCCTTCGCTTTATGCTCAATCTGCACAGTCAGTTGGAACAAAATTCAAGTTCTTATCAGTTGATCACATAAGCACACAAAACTGGATGGAACAGAAAAATTCTGTTCATAAACGCACATTGCAGATGTGGTGGTTCTGCGCAGGCCAAAATGTGCGTTTACGATCAAATTGCACAGTCAGTTGGAACATACCTATGATAACGAATCCCCAAGTGTGCCATCATTAACAACAAACCAATAGAATCGGTTGGCACAACTGAGGGTGGCGGCAAAAATATGAATGTTTATATGATTGTTGCTATCACAACACAATTACATTTTTTTGTTATTTTCTTGATAGTTACAATCAATACGTATTTTCAGGTTCTGTATCAGGGTCAGCCTTTGGGGGATGGAACTGGTTTTTCCGTATCCGATTCAAGGATTTCATCAGACCATTTAACGAAGGTCTTGAGCTGTGTTGTCGAATTCATTGTCCCTTCAACGGAGGCGCCTACACCAAACAAAAAAACTCCAGGATATGAAACCTCCCTTTCTTGGATTGTCATATCTGAAGGTCTTCATTGTCTTCTTTTACCTTATACCTTAAGATATTATGGGTTCCGTAGATGCTCATTTCCACACATTTCATGCATTCCAACTGGAATTGTGTTTTTGTTCTATAACATTGTTAGATGCATGGTAAACTGTCATAAAGTATGACAATCTAAGCAACTTTTTGAATTACCTATGGATAATATTTTAGGGTTTTCTTTAATTTGTAGCGATTTTTACCTGAAAGTGCGTATTTATTATAGAACGTTTCATTGAATAGATTTGAGTACCTACATTATGGTTAGGTTAATTGTTCTAATAGTTCATCAATATGGAATATAGGTACCAATTATTCATGGAAGTGAGGTGATCGTCCCGGTTCTAGGATGGGAAAGGTGTGTAGTTATTTCTTACTTATTAGCTAATACTGATACTTACCGTCATTATATTTCTACATGTTTTAGAGATCAATGGGGAGTGGAATGTACAGACCGAAGCTATCAAGGGAGCTGGTCCTGTTGATTACGTCGCTTTGGAGCCCAATGGAAATGGACTTTACGTAATTAGTGAAGCTACGTTTCGATCACTTACGAGTGCTGAACCATCAAAAACAAATGGCAAGCATCTACTTAAATACCAATTCATTATTCTCCCAGTTCTCTCCTTTTTTAATCACATAATAATGATGTTTCAGGAGCTGGAATCAATGGAAACTGCACTGCTTATGATTTTGAATGGCTACAGACATTTGATGACATAACAGTATGGATCAAACTTGAAGGACCTGAGCCCAAAATATCCGGGGTAGCGGTGGTATGTGAACAGAATGAGCTATCTCTTTCATATGAAGGTGTATTACTTTTGAAAGGAAAACTTCATGGAACTGTAGATCCACCTCTCACTGCCTGGAACATTACTTCTCAAAACAAGTATGTACGAGTTATACCATACGTACTGGTGTTTCATTGGTGAAGATTACCTCGGTTTCCAAAGTACGCGTTTTAATTACGGCCGATGTTACCATGAACTGGGTTAGAACGTGATTGGAATGGATTTTGCGGGCCTGAGGAATGGAAACATTATGATCTCATAATCGAGTGGTTTAGTCAGGGCTGATTGACCGAGCAAGCATTGTTTTTCAGGTGGTTAGTGAACAAGGGTCCACTCCCTGAGATGGTGATCACTATAAATGTACTACTCACGATCTGCTATAGTCTAGAGTGAATGAAACAGAGCTAGGTTGCTTAAAGTTTCAAACAGGCCATGTTGCAAATAGTGCTCTACTACAACGTGATAAAAAGTGTAAACATATGTCTCGGAAAATATCATTGAGCGCTCGATCCTTGAATAAATCATGCATTTACCTGCTGCAGATGCCCTGGGTCGGGCTGTGGCCAAGGAGGCCCCGGCGGCACCCCAGGAAACCAACCTTTAGAGGCCCCACAGACATGCGTTATAACCACTTAGAATAATCCTTCCAGTAAATTCTTTCATCTTTTATAGAAATAAACATTACAGCATTTTTTCAACTACTTTGAACTCTCATTATCTATTATCTTTGCACCAGGAGTGGGAGGGGGTAGAATGATAAGCAGAATTTTATATTGAAATGGTTGAAACGAGCGGCTCCATTTTTAGTTAGTAGATACTTAGGGACCTACCGAATGGAAGATTACATTTGTGACCTTTCCTCTATATTCTGCGGCCCTATGGCTATAGAAGCCCCCAGTGGCCAGTGGGGCATCCTGCTAAAAAAGATTCTCATTTCAACTCAAGTTTTGGAAAAACTGTTAAAAACGAAAAGCGTTACTTAGTTGAAATTGTTAGACAAAACGAGATGGTCAAAATGCAAAAGCAGCAATACGGCGGTAATGAGAAGATAGGAATGAGCAGTACCTACTGCCAACCTACAACGCAGTAATCCCTACGGGATTTTTGGCAGGAATTTATCTGGTAGGTAGGTTGATAAGTTTTTGCCAGTTGGGCGCACTGTCGGAGCTTAAGTAGCAGATCTATTACAGGTGCCTGCGTTAAACTTTGTATTTAGTTTAATTCTTTTCTAATTTTGTCTATTTTTTTTAAATGGAGGCATTGCCCAGTGTATACTCTGCTGCCAGCCCGATCGTACAGATGCCTGATATCTAGATACCTGTATTATTATTTAAAAAAATTATTTCTGTACTTAATAGTGCATTTTATTTACTTCAAGATTGGAAGTGACCCTGCAAAAACTCTTAGGAGGGACCATGTGGCCGTCGTTTATAGATGGAAATAAAGTGGGAAAAGAAATCTTGGATCCCAATATTGTCGAAAGAGTTAATGAGCAGCTTGCACACCTTACATCAGATAAAGAGGTACCCCTCTCTACCATTGTAACGCCTTACGTCATATAAATTATGTATCTTAGTGAGTAGGCATATTCAGTTTCAAATCTTATTTGACCAACTTCATTCTTGAAAAGGAGGATGCCGGGACTGTACTGAATGCTCTTGAGGAATGTGATGTCTGTGAGGGTGATTCTAGAACACTATTCAGATTCGAAAAAGGCAGTGCTTTATGCACAAATAAGGTATGGAAAAATAGCTTTGTTTATATTATTGACTGTGTTTTTTGGCAAAATCTTGTGTGCACTCCCTAGGGCTAGTTCTTAAGCGATTATCGTGCTTTTTTTTTTGTTAGACTCAGAAAACTGTATACTTGTGCACTACGTCGCCTTATTTCCGACATTTGCTTTTGGAGGCGGGGTTGGTGTCGGTAGAAACATCCTAGTTTTAGCTGAATCTTGTTTTTAACTGAATTTTTTCCTTTCGAACTCGGACTGGCACCACAGTGTGCCGCCACACAGATCTTTTCAGTTTCAGAACATATCTCAAAGCCAATTTTCCTTCTTAACGGAACGTCTTCTGAAATGCATGCATTACTGAACTATATGTTCATTTCCTTCAAGACTTGGAAGTTCGATAAATGTCCTTACAAGATAAGTACTAAATCACCTCTAGTGTCCGTCCCAAGGACACTTAAATGTGATCTGGGGAACATACACCCCCGGGGAATAAGAATGATAAAAGGGCAGTTGAATTATGGCATGAACTATGGTGGTGTTGTTTCCCAGTCTATTCCTATGCCACCCTGTATTCTTTTTTCTTATGTTCCAGGTACATTTAGGTTCCCAACAATGGTTATTATCGACTAACGTCGATCCTAACAAAGTGCCAGCGTTTTGTATGAGAAATGACGTCGATGGTTGTATTTGGATGCCGGGGCAGCCCAATACCATTACAGGAGAGTGGAATGTGGATCACATTGGGACTCTTCTGGCCTTTGGTTACGTACAAGCATCAAAAACGAACCGAAAGTTTTCCTTCACTCCCCCTGGTAAGAATCCTACTAGCCCTGCTTTTTCCATTCTGTTTATCCCCTCTTTATGCTGCTTGTTGCTTTTTACTTTATCCACTCTGCTGTTATCGTTTTTTGACGAACAGAGTAAAATCGTCTGCTAAGTGGGAGTGGCACATAGCTTCCTCGTAACCATAAAGGCGGCTCCACACATGCGGTATTCGCCGAGCACCTATAGTAGACCTATTGTAGACAATGCTCGCCTATTTTCTAGTGGTGTGAAGGGTCGCTCGGTGTTCGCCAAATAAATGCCGAATATTCGTGCACAGGGATGCTCCGGCCAGTGTCGGTTTTTTTCCACTTCAAGGGAGACGAATGTGTCTTGTGTCCTCCAGTAATTTTTTTCAGAGTTTTTTCGTTATTACCCACTCTGTTTTGTACAATAAATTATTGAACTTGATGAAATGAATTGGGCGAACGGAGTTGTTTTGAAGTTTTCGGACCTATACGAGTTGGAAGAATTGATTTGGAATGCGTCTCATCCAAATCACAAAAAAACAGCAGCTGCAGCAATTATCACTTGGTCGTCCATCACGGGCAACTTTGCCAGCACTGCGCCGGACGAACTCAGAATGTGTGTAGCAATGAGCTAGCCACTCGCTGAGTACCTTGCCGAGTTGCTCGGTGAATGCCGCATGTGTGGAGCCACCTTAACATGATTGTGTAGGTCGTTGAAATGTTTCAATATTAACTGCAAATACCTCCAAGTTTGCACATGCTTGATGGTTATAAATTAATATTGATCCAACCTGTGAAATTCACACAGAATCGATGTTAAAAGGTTCTTTGGGATTTTAATGGCTCAAGAACAGGGGGCTTTGCACTCGTGCCTCTGCTCACGATAGTTTTTGTTCGACAAAATTTCTTAGCTATCATACTCTCGCTACTGGACCTCCTTTTGTTCTTCAACTCAACCAGGATGAGAATTTGTACTAAAACCTTTCTGTTCTAATAATTTATTACCACTAGTTTTCTACGATGTTCCAGATCTATCGTTTGTATCAATAGTTGACGTATCGGGTCATGTCATAGTCTACCGGAAAGGCGTTTCTGTGAACACTTCTCTACGCAATCGCCGGACAGGCAGACAGTTGAAAGAAATAGCTGTCCAACAGTTGGTCAATCTTCACACAAATAGTGCTATCCTTGGAGCTGCCGCCAATGATCAATATGTATTCATACTCTGTAAAGATGCTCTTTATTTGTTACACGTTGTCGAATGAAAACATGGAGCGAAGGTAGTTGGAAAAGAAGGGGAGTCACAATTTGACTTTTTTTCTAAAATGCATTGGTAGGTTAAGTGGGGGGAAAGTGAGACCTACTTAACAGGACACCCTGTCCTATTTTTTTTCATTTTTGTAAATAAAAAGCTGTGAATATTGCTTGTTGAGTTATTATCCAGTACTATTGTTTATTAACCTATTACTCCGGAGTTTGGTAAGGGCAATTTCTTTGGTACCATTAAATCAATACAAATTACTTGTATTTGGTTATACTTAATTCTAATTACAAAATAAGATTACAACGATGAAAGAAAGGGATAGCGGAAACGCTGAAACATCAGAAATACGATAACGAATCACCCATGAACCACCTATGGTAGGTACCTATTTAATGGGGAGTTATCATCAATTTTTGAAATTTTTTCTCTGAGAGATAATCACTCAAAAGAAACAATAATGAAGTCGTAAGGCAAAAGTAGTGTACTTATCTGTAAATTTTAGAAAATTTATTGAAAATTTAATTATTGTATTTGGCGGGAAAGTGAAGTTGAAAAGGGTGTTATCTGTCAATGGCCGATTCCGTCCAAGATGCCAACCAAACAAAACGAAACACTAAGCCCATCACTGTTTGTGCTCCTGATTAGTGAGAATAGAATTATTATATAATTAATAAATTGATTGAATTAATTTAAATTATTCCTGTTTTCAATTCTATCTCAGCGCATTCATTGTTCAGTTCTTTTAGTGTGACGTAGGGAAGGGTTTCTCATGAGCCTTCAGAATTCCGCCATTTTTCAAACAGCTGAGATTTTATTCCAAGTTTTCTCCATACCCGAACGATAAACTATTTTTTTTCTTTGTATTGGCAGTGTTATTTTATCCTGAACAACAATACAAAGGCAGAAAAAATGTTATTTTCTCATACAGGATAATTCCCCATTCAGAGGAAATATAAACAATTACAAAATAGGGATGATTTCGGGTTTTTGTGGGCGAATGGTTTCGGACGACTTAACGTCCTTCTTCAGGCCTTACAAGAAAATATTTATTCTCAACACAAATAACTATGTAGGTAACAATTTTATGTTCCAATAACACCTGAAAACAGGAACCGGCAAGGAAAGTATTCAACGAAAGAAAGAGTAATTCGTTGGCCAGAATTTTTGGAGTAGGTACCTTCTCATAACGGGTCAAATTTTGAAAATTAACCGAAAAAGGTGTTTGTTGAGGTTTTTGGTGAAACTATCATCAAACATAGTAGCTATGGTATGTTCGGAATCTGCACAAAATTTCCCACGCCTACGTGGTTGTCTACCTACTTTTCATGGTGCTGGGAGTCAATTAGAGCTCCCCATTTGCGAGTAATTTTACGTGTTATTTCGATAAAAAAAAAGAGGATTGGCAGTTGTAGGTAGGTACCTGCTTATAAAGTGAACAACCAAACAATTTAACATTATTTTGTCTAATATTTTTCGCCATTCCACTTGTAAGTAAGTGTAGTGGCAGAATCGAATTCTTAAACGCATATTTTGAGGTTTTAGGCGCATAATTTGAAGCGTCTTATCATAGAACAGCATTTTTCGGGGATCTAAAAATCCGCCCCCTAGCGATTACCTACATTCCTCTCACAATGACCGGGAACACGAGTGTGAATCGCAAATCATTAGATTATTTTCATCGATCCGAATTTTATATTGACTTTGATGAGATGAAGTTCGTTATGAAGGTAGCAAGGTAGGCTGGATAACAACAGAGATGGGTAGATACCTACCTACTTATTCACTGATTTAAAAAATAGAACAGACCGTTGAGTAATATTTTAACATGAATAATGTTTTTGCGGTGGCCTACCAGAGTTGAAAAGTGTCACGAAGTTGATGTCACGAAATCATGTCACGAAATTATGTCACGAAGTTGATGTCACGAAATTATGGGGGAATTTACCACCAAACTACTT
>JAEMON010000002.1:37371201-37383416 GCA_030264115.1 Lygus lineolaris | reverse complement strand
CAATTTTTTTTTTGTTTCTTTCTTTACCCTTCAGTTCATGCAATCAAAGTGAAAACTCTATAGATAGCTATTTTTACTTATTACAATTTAGCTATTCTACTAGACTTACCTAAGTTGTTGGGTTTCTATAAGAGGTAAAAAAGGGGGTTCATTTTGGAAAATATGAAGAAGTAAAAGTAAAGAGTAGGCTTGAGTTTCCATTCCCATTTCGCACCCTAATTTTCTTCATTCAGATCTCAGAAGAAGACTGCCTCCCAAAAGTTGTATGCGAGGACTGCAAACACAAACTGGACTGCATTGAAAATTTCCGCAATATGGCTCTTAAATCTCAGACATCATTGCAACAACTCCAAAAATCAGACGGAGTACTTAGTCGGGAAAGCATTTCAGCAGTTGTAGAAATAACTACGAAGTAAGTAGTGTTGTAGATGAGTGAAATGCCCGTCCCTGTTAGATATATTATTGTAATTGTGTGGCTTGTACTCTCTTCTTGTGTGGCTTCTCTCTTCTTAACTGTGGCATGTCCGAGTGTGCGATTTGATTTATTATTATTGTTCACCTACTTCGAAAACCCATGGCGTACTTCGATGATGTAAAAAGATGTGGCGGTAAAACGCGTGTTTACTGTGTCATTTGACTGGTTCCTTCTTGCCGATGTTCTGAAGCTAAGGCCACAGGAGGTCGTTATTTTCCTGGGAAGCCCTCCACATGACAATACCACCTTGGCGCCGAACTAATGTTGACTGATTCTGAAGGAGTAACCCTCGTCTTTCTTGTAGCTTTGGAAGGGAGGAACTATGGTGTATGAGCTGGTTTTCCCCCTCCACCATGACATCGTAGGTAGGAGAGTGTGGTTCAGTTATGAGCTAACTTGTCACGAGATCTTGTTTTTAATATTATATAGAGGAGCATTACACTCCCAGAAGGGACTTCTTATTAGGGACCCATTTGTGCATTCTAGTAGGTATTACGTAGTTCAATTATCCTTATTCAGAGCCATTAAGCTATATTAAATGGCCAAACCTTTAAAAATCCATTTTCTATTTTCATGTTATTACTTTTTATATCACCATCAATTTTGATAATTCGAAAATGCATTAAATTTGCTCTAAATCGAATTAAAAATCTCTCTGTTGGGTTTGGTTGTAGAAAGGTCGTGTAAGTGTAGTTACATCTTTTGGTGGGGGAGAGTTTCTCCTAGAGGTTGGCCAGATGATCATTTCCTGATCAGAACCTCTGATTACCCTTTTTACTTTCAATTTTCGCCAATCTACATACTTGGAGCTTTGTTCTCCATTATTAAATATTTTGCAGTAGTATCATTACGATGGAGGCTAAACCTTGAAGTCGTTCAGACGTATTTTCTTGAATTAGAACTATGTTTCATGTGGAATGGAGTGACCATTTTCCTGCTAGGAATCATTAAATTGGAGTCTGATGTGTTGTAAGTTCTATATTTCAGGTACGTTTCGTTGGGCATCCCCAACTTCTTCCGCCTGTAAGGACTGGTTATTTGTAGGTAGGAACAGAACATTCATAGCATGTTGTAGGTATGGTTGCTGGCACTCAGCTTCTTTACAAGTAAGTACTGTCATTGGTAACCTTTTGAGCATGGTGGTGGCATTCATTTGGCTCAATTCCATCACATTAATTTTTTGCTTATACCTTTCATTTGCTTAACTACACTTAAAAAACTCTCTTAAACAATTAATTTGCAAGTTCAAAATAGCAAATTAAAGAGAACCTCTATTTTTAGAAGAAAGCAGCAATGGCACCAATGGTTGCAACGATAATAATTTTCTTATATTATTATATGTATGGATAGTTATGCAAAAAAAAATGCATGTGATGGAAGTGAGCCAAATGAATGCCACCACCATGCTTAACAGGGCAGCACCTACTTGTAAAGACAAAGGCTTAGCAATGGAGTAACGAACGTATCTCTTCAATTCTTTTTTTGACCTTTTCTTTTCCTTCATCATTCATTCATTTCTTTTCCTTCATTTTTCTTTTCCTTCATCTTTCATTCCTTTCTTTTTCGTCTGTTTGGTTCCTTGGTCGCCTCTTTCCTCACACCAAACGCTTGGCTAGTCGCGGAGCAGCGCCAGGGGAGCTCTGTCCTCCAGCCCAACTCTGGATGGGTTGTTAAGGTAATCCCATCCTCGTCGCCAAATGTTTGTTTGGTATTATTCTGAATACCCTAACTAATAATGTTATATACTTAATCCAATTCGGGATTTGAATAATAATTAAATTTGGCACTTTCAATAGAACTCTTTTTAATTCAATCAATTCGCGTCACCATAATTTGGTCCCAAAGATAACCCTCTGGGGGTTCTGAATGGTGGTGGTTGCGGATACTACAGTTAGTGCCCTTCACTGTCCTCCTAGAGACTCGAATGGACACGGCTCTTATTAGAGCAAACCTCTACCTTCGTCCTAACCCATCCAGACACTTGCGACCTCAGTTTGACCCATTTGTCGAATGGAGTCGTCGCCAGTCTATGGAGGAACTGATTGAATCCTTTGTGGAGCGCTTCTTCGCAAGAGCAAATCAGTGGGGAGAACGAGCCGCAGTGATCTTTGGCCGCTCCATCGTACTTGTGGTGCTTTTCTCGGGCAGCTGCTTCGGCAATCGTGCTAGGGTCCTGTGGCAGGTAATACGATGCTGAGTAAAGTTCTTGTAAAGATGCGATGACGTACCAGAAATATAGAACTTACGACACATCAGACTCCAATTGAATTAGAACTTCGTACCTCTAGTTTTCAGTCCCTGCTTTTTCTACATTCTTTGACGAAACCCAGAAATACCTGTGTTATATGGGAAGCATTATGACGTTAAAGGAGTTTTAGTATGTTATTTGGCCGATTCCTCCATGCTGATTTTCTGAAGCTTCGGCGAGGAGGTCTTGTCTTTTCCTGGGAAGCCCTCAGATGAGACCTCCAAGTAAAGAAATCCTGTTAGTAATACGTATAATAGTGCTAACGCGTTGGCAATGAATGAAAACACGACGATGTAATCTTTCCTTGTTTTTAAGTCTTAAATAACAGTAATTTTTTGGTAAAACGCCTCAAGGGGATACATCGTATCGATAATAGTCGGCATAATAATTACTATGTTGTATTATTCAACAAATCTCATCTAAGATTTTCAATATTAAAATTGAATATTGAAACGTAGGAACTTACATTTGTCCAAAACGTGGAGAACGTTGGCCAAATGTCGATCAGAAAGATTCTAAGGAGTTGTTCCAGAAATTGGGGTTTCAGCTGATTGAAATACTTTCACCTTTCAGATGGGCTGAGGAAAGTAAATCGTTAGTTATACCTATCAATCCTGTTGATTCGCTGTTTAAACCGTGTCAATGTGAGAGATTGATTCTGTTCGCGTAGGTTCCTCGCATGCATCACCGGTTGTGCTTCATTAGCTGCTCACTTATACTGTATTCGCTTAGTTGGAACTTTGCAAGACCTTCTTAGCACCGAATTCCAGTCAATGCGGCAACGATTTCAATTGTTTTTGTAAAATATCACTTTATATGTGACAGGGAGGAGTCAGATTGGTGGACATTAAAAACCGAACATAAAAGTTACGGTAGTGAAGAAGATAATGACGAAGGAAATGACTCGTTCGACAATCAAATGGCGCTGAGATCGTTGCGCCAGATATCGGTTCGCAAGAGTCACGTGGACAGCACTTGTACTGACATCGAATTGAACATGCAGTAAGTACCTAATTGTTCTGTTGTTCTTCCACAACGTTGCTAGGCATACGATAATAAATTATCGTACGCCTACGATAAATCAGCCCTCAGTACGATGTTCGATTGCAAATCCAATATCGTTCGCATATTACAATAATCTCGCTAATCGTAGGATAATTTAATCAAATTTTAAAAGTTTCAGTAATTGAGGAGTTGCGTATTATGTAACTAAGTAAGATGGTGCCTAAGAAAGAATGAGTTCGTTCGCCAGAATTTTCGGAGCATCCCTAGAGGACAAATATCGACAATTAAGGGTAAAAAATCGCTTAAAACGCGACTTTTTGCTTCCTCACTACCGATGGTAGGAAGCTATGATGTATTTGTGCATGAAGTAGAAAAAATTGTTGTCCTCCAAAATCAAAATTTCAACTTGCTTTTTACGTTTTAGAGCTTTCTGAACAATTTTGGTCCCGTGACTGTCTTTCGGTCTATCTGTGGTCAATTCCTTGTCCTTAATGAAGTTATGGTCCGATTTTAATGAAATGTTTAGGGAATGTGTTGGTTAGCCCTGCTACGGTCATTAAGTTCATCGCCATTGGACAACTAGTAGCGCACGCGCATGCGTGAATTTCGTGAAACTACGGTTTTTCTCAGTTCCTAATGATCCGATTCCGCTCGAATTCGGAGGGTAGTTGGGGGCTGAATCCAAGACAATTACCTACGAATTTCGTCACGACTGGTTCAGTAGTAGCAACTGCGCATGCGTAAGCTCGAAATTTGTTGTAGTAGGCATAACTCCGGAACTGCTCGACCAATTTTGGTGAAATTTTCACTAACTCAGATGAGTGTAGACGTCCATGTTACAAAAGTGAGGAAGCTGTAGTGTCCATCCGACTTGGTACACTTTTTTTGTGTGAAATTGCCATCTTAATTGGTTATATATTATAGGGCCATTTATTATACTTATGGTAACGGCAAAAATTGGCAAAAGCCAATAACTTAGCTTGATAGTATCCGAGCGCAGCGCATTCTTCTGGAGGGTTTTGAACTAGTTATCTGTTGGTATCAGCTTAAAATTTCCCTCTTTTATGAAGTTTTCCTTTTTCCAATTTCATTTGCGGCTCACTGGGGAAAGTTTTCCCTTGTCTGATTCCACTTGTTTCAGTAAGTAAACAAACGATTTACAAACATTTACATTAGGTACGCTTTCTAACTGAAAACTAAGTTTAGTTTTGAAAAAAACTGATGAAAATCGAAACGGATAACTTAGCAATACAAGTTGAAAGTACGAAGAAAAATATTGGAAACAAATTCAAAATGGAGGGCGCCAGGATTTGAGAATTGTGGTGCCACCAACTTCACAAACAATTTTCCCTTCTTAGTACTACGAATCGAGAATCAGCTGTTAAAGTTAAGGTCGTCTCAATCACAGTTGCCATCCGATTTTTCCCACGTAGAGGGCGGTGGGAAGCGGATACTATCAAAGCGGCCGAGCTATATGTACCTACTTCCTATAAGAATGGCCAAATACAACTACAAATTCAAAAATCGGTGAAAATGATTCTTTGAAAATTGCTGCAAGACTTAACTTTTCTCTCACTCCTTTAGTTCTAGCGTATTATCACTTCTATAAACTCGCTTATCTTACTGATTTAGGTCGGATTTAGAATGGTGGGAAAATAAGAAGGAGCACGATGACGATAGTGGTGAAGAACCATCCCGGGATTCCATCACCGATCAATGCCGAGAAGAGGAGGATACGTCCAAAAGTTTACTCCACTCAATTTTGACAAAAGTAATGCATCGATACTCTAATGGTTAAATAATAATAATAATAATGAGTATAGCAATTGAATAATTGGATTTTTCAATTTCAAGAGCTTTATCGTTGTAGCGATTTTCAATTTCCCCAATTTCTCGTTCCCTCAGGGGCAAGCTTTTTCAGGCAGTGATGTGACAGAAATGGAAGTCACTGTCGACCCGATGCTGTTTTTCGAAGAGGACGAAGATGAGGAGGAAGGAACAAGTGACCAGCTTGTTTCACATCAAACCGCTGTTATTAGCTCGAGCCCTGGGTAAATTCGTCAATAATTATTTATATCCTTATAGATTCACATGACAGAGTTTTTGTTCTTCCGGTCATCTCCACGGAAAAACGAGAACGAAACGCGTAGCCGATAAGGGGAAACAGGCCAATGAGCTTCAAGCATTTTCTTTCCGAAAAGTTTTTTATATATACGTGTAGAGGCAGCTCTCGAAAAACATTACGTATACGTGCAGAGTCGTGCTTTAAGCTTATTGGTCCATTTTCCCTTATCAGCTACTCGGTTCGTTTTCGGTTTTGTTTCCATAGAGATGACGGGAAGAACAAAAACTCTCTAATAAGTAAGGTGTTGCACGGAAAATGGTTTTTCTTGACTGCTGGAAGTTTAGTATATGAAGAAAATTAGGGTAACAAGAAAGTAAAGTTTTACTACTCGGACAAGATGTTCTCAACATGACTAGTTCATTGTTCAAAACATTAATTTTACTGAGCTGATCTGATAGAGAGAATAACCACGCAAAATCCACCCTACCGGACTTGTGGCCGGCTCCTTCTTGATTAGCGTACATACAGCCTATAGTTAAGAGGGCCGAGGGTTAGTACTGCACTTTGCACTCTCCCCATTGTTCTGCCACCACCATTGCTCATTGCTTGGCTGCTCTTCAGACTGCTATTCAGAACTGTGGCAGCACAAATAACACAAGTTCCACCACCCTTTTGTAAAAATAATTTATCCATTTATTAGGTGTATCGAGGTTGGGCAATTGCGTAAAACATGTGGTATATCTGCAGGGTTTATCAGGCTCGACTGTCAAAACTCAAGGAATATTATTCTACAGCAAATTTCCCTCAAAAAATGTATCTTGGAGTTTCTTTAACCCTTTTTTCGTGAAATATACGTTGGAAAGAGCGTTGAATGTCCTGTCTCTAATCAAAATTTCATAGGTGGAATTGGGGGGTGAAAATGGTGCCTGAAAAGTGTTTTCGTAAAATCTAGGAAATCGCCTGTTTTTTTCTAACGCTCATTAACCTTGATAACTCTGCTTGTTAACCTTTTCGTTACTGGACGCTCTCGCTCCCCCGAACGCTCACGAGTCTCGAAGGCCGAACCATCTTCGATCTCCAGCGACCCCTTCAGCTAGACAACAATGGTTCAACCCTTCATGACACAATGGCAGAAAGACAGTCTTTCTGACATCTATCAGGAAGCTTTAGAACTAATACGATGATGGATAATATAAAGAAGAAGACTTCCATGGTGTTATATTTCTCCACTCCTTCAGGAAGTCCTTGGAGAATAGTTATTTCGACTAAAGATAGATGGCGTAAGAACACGATAGCCCCAGCGCTTGGCTGAACATTTGCGAGAAAAGGAGGGCCTCGGCCCCAGGTTACATCTAATTTTCATGCGATATCATGGGCCTCAGAGCTAATACTTGCGCTCAAGATAGAAAACTGTGGAAACTGTGCCTTTAAAATGGCCTAGTTGCTTTTTATTTTACTGTACAAATTAGGGGCAACAATCACGTTAGGGTACCAAAAAAAAAAATTATTTAAAAGGAAATTGAAGGTTTAGGGATGACTAGACTCGACGTGAGATGTTAGCTATATCTTATTTGTTCACTCTGAATCAAATGGGGCTACTCCTGAAGTCCTGATTCATTTCAACTGATAGAATATTGATTTATCGAGAAAAATGGCATTTTCAGAAATACCAGCACCTCCGACCCGTGTTTTGTTTAGCTCCAAGTTATTCATTCAATTTTCTCAAATAATTATTGCTGAGATTTACCTATTTATTCACTAGCTAGAATTGGTAGGAAGTGCTGATATGTCCAGAAAAGCACAGTACCTATAGGTATTTATTTTTAATTTTACACTGCAGAGTGACGGCCATTTCAATGACGAAAGGCCGAAAGAGTTAAAATTGAAAAACCCTTGGAAACAAGGGTTTAAAAAACCTCCTGGAGTCACGTTTTGTTGAAAATTAGACGTAGAATCGATTCCTTGAGTTTTCACAGTCGAGCCTGATATACCATGCAGAGGTATGGTGTGAGGTTGGTGTTGTACCTACAACATATAATTCATAATATTACGCGTTTTGTTCATTGACAGGATGGAGACGTCTCAGCATGTGAGTGATCCAAAACCGTACCAGTGCTACCTATGCCCCAGAGGGTTCAATTCAGATCTCAGCTTGAAGAGTCATTTATGGAACCACATACCTTCGAGGAAAGTGCTCGCCAATTCCGATCTCAACAGGTATGTTCCTGGGTACCTCTCGCCAGTTTAGTTACGAATGGGTTCGTAGTGTGTATGATCGATGGTCCATGTTTGTTGTATGCTCCGACAAAAACCATCAAGCAAGGATTCCGAACTTCTTGTAAAAGTTTGATGGTTACTCCTCTTGTTGGAATGACGATATCTACTGGCATGGCTTGAAACTTTGAGTATACATAATATTATGGAGGGATTGGCCTTTCTGCTAGTTCCGATGTCGAAAGACCCCACCCCCATCTCTCTTCATTTTTTCAATCTCAACTTTGATGAAACAAAATTTAAACAATAGTTTTTTCATAGGTACGAGATGGAATCTGCAATCCGAACGAGGATGTTCAATTCTCAGTGCCTTTGTCAGGAATGTGGAAGAGTGTATCCCTCTAAAAGCACACTTCGAGCTCATCAAATCACACACTCTAACCTTCGCCCTCACAAGTGTTCCTTGTGCGATAAAACCTTCAAGAGGAACCAAGATCTCAAGGTTAGTATCTTCCAACCTATACTCATTTATTTTAATTGGATGTACAATGTGGAGTTTTGCCATTTTGAATCCTTGGGTTGGTAGCCCAGCCAGCTTAGGTTTTTGGTTCCTAAAAATTCCGAACAAGCTAGAAATCGTTGTTATTGATGTTGTTCTACTCCAATATGAGGGATTAGAACTTTCCGAAGGTTTTCTAGTTGGGATTAACTTTTTTTTTGGGGGGGGGGGGGGGGGGGGCTAAAAACCTTTCCTTAGTAAATGATTTTTTTCTGTAGGATGCTTCCTTAACGAGTTATTAGCGAAACCCCACAAAAAAGGTCGAAAATTTCGAGGTTTTTAGCCCCCCAAAAGTTAAGCCCAACTAGAAAACTTTCGCAAAGTTCTAATCCCTCATATTGGAGTGGAACAACATAGATTAAAACGATTTCCAGCTTGTTCGGAATTTTTATGAAGCACAGCCTTTTTTTGACCTAAGCTGCCTGGGCTATGGGTATTTACTGCTTTGTTGTCAATACGTATTGTCTGCTTTTGAAGAACCAAATTGAAGGTAGGGTGTTTTTTTGAGGGGAGAAGGAAACGGCTCTTCTCTAGTTGATGGTTTTGTTGACCAATTATCATTATTATTATTAGCTAAGCGCTTTCGAGGAGCCTCATCAGAGCTTAGTTGTTATGTATTTCGATTTCTCTTCCTGCTACCCTCCTGTCTCTCCTTTTTACCACTGTTATCTTTTGTTAGTTTAGGCGACTCTCCTGAGCTGTTTTCCCTTGGTAATGGTAGGCTTTTGTTGGAGTTTGGCAGTAAGAGATCTAGGTAGTTTGTCAGCTACTTTGTGGTTAGCTTCTTTGGGGGTGTTTTGGTTTTGTTAGTAGCAGTTACTTCCTTGGGTATTCTTGGGATTGTAAAATATGTAGCTAAGAGAAGCTCTGATAAGTAGCTCTGAGAACCTAACTTGGGTTCATGGATGCAGTAGTAACTGACGAAATACGTTCATTCTTGATGTGGTTTTTGAAAGGGTAATTACTGCATTCATTTTAAACACGTTAACCGCGGCTCTGAACCCGCGACTTTTCCACAGTGCGATAGGGGGTGAATTGAACCTATGTGGAACTGCCCCACAGTGCGTTGGGGGGTCAAGACCCTTCATACCTTATCCCTTAATACTAATCTGGGACACTGGTATCAAAACCTTTACATCTACTTTAAACAGAGCCAAGACATCACTGACGTTTTTCCCAATAAATATGGCCAAATTTTCAAAACATTGCGTTTTTTCGACTTTTATTACTAGTTTTAGATGCTTTTTCATTCAATAAAACATTTTGCTGATTCAATATTCTTTTCAAATCATTCCATCCAGTCTATATATTCATAAATGATTGTCAACCTAAGATTGGATCAATATAAAATTTATTTGCTAGGGGGTTCTTTGACCCCACCCCGCATTGTGAATAATCTTTTCAACGCTACTGTGTTGAGGGGTCATTTGCCCCCTAATGTTTTTTTAATAATTGACTGGTTATTTTATGTCGTCAGTTAATCATTTGACATGCAACTTTTTTTTTCGAACGGGAAAGTAGTCTAAACACTAACGCAAATAGTGACAGACCAGCCTAGCAGCTCCCGCATATAGGGAAGTTCCGCTTGGGGTCAATCGACCTCCTAACGCAGTAAACGTGTTAAGATACAAAAATACATTGGGACCGGCCCCTCCTTGGTTAAGTAGACGGCCTAATCATTAACCGAGAGGTAAAGGTGGGTTTACACGCTCATGCCAATATTTTGCGCAAACTGAACTGAACAACTTGGTCGTGTTCACACGTTCAGTTGTGCTTGTGCATATGTGTGGGTCGTTCAGTGGACTTGGTCGTTCTCAATTTTGTTTTGTTTTTCACATCAAAATCACTATTTTTTAAAAATAATTTTCGATATGGATGAGGAGGAGCTCATGCTATGTGCGATGGCGGTTTGTTTAATCCGGAAACAATTGGCATTAAAAAGTTCTAAAGGTTGGAAATGGAGCAAGGATCGTCGCTCAAGAGGGACAGCCTTTCCAATACCAATTTAATCATGGAATTGAGAGAAGAAAAAAATGATTTCCGGAACTATTTAAGAATGAACGAGGCGACGTAAATATGAGGAGCTGCTCAGCATGATGTCACCATTAATTGTAAAAAGTGACACCATAATGAGATGAGCAATCACCCCCCATGAAAGGCTGTCAGCGACTCGGAGATTTCTAGCAACAGGAAGAAGAAGAAAGCAGCTTGAACGCAAAATCGCGAAAGTTGCAGCAAATAGCCTTGAACCCTTGATAAGCGTGATAAAGGGGTTGGGGTGGGGTAAAATGTGGTTCAAACTCCAGAAGAGAACGGATGCGCCTGCGCGAGATCGTGGGTTTGGATTGAACTGCGTCTACACGCTCCAACCTAAGCCGATGTTCTGTCCGAGACAGAGTTCACACAAGCCAAAGGTTATGGCTTGTGCAAGCCAAATGGCTTGCACAAACTGCGTCTACATGGAGCGATATAACTGTCCAAACTGGCTTGTGACCTTAAGGCCAGAAGGCTCTCCTGTTTTTTTCGACTCCTCCATGGTCGGTTCAGCACTAGCTAACCCACCAATCACATCACCCATAGGGGAGAGGCGAGGAAAATGGGGAGAGGGGTGATAAATGAATGCTCCTTTCCAATTTCGTAAAAAAATACAACAGGTAAGTGGCTAGTTGATGGAAATTGTAGCAAACAGCAAAATAGCATAGGAGGTATTTTTGTACCTGATACCTGAACCACTTGTTCTTGCTACCAGAAAAGCATGTGCAGTGCTTTGCTTTAGAAAACACTATTCATAATGTTCTTTTCTCTTGATTTTCAGTTTCACATCAATCAACACACGGGAGAGCGCCCCTACAGGTGCCCGTACTGCCCAAAGGCTTTTGCAAGTTCGGGTAATTGCTTTTCCCACAGGAAGAGAATGCATCCGAAACAGCTAGCAAGAGACAAGAAGAGGACAAAGCGTTAGTGTGCTGGTTTAATTAACTGTACCTACTTAGTGCTCCCCGTAATGTCTTGGTCGATTCCACTATCAGATCAGCAATCGTGTGCACCACAACTAAACTCATAGTATTGCCATTTGTGTAGGGAAGATATGCGTTGCCCGATAAAAGTCTTAATCCTTAGCAGTTTCCATCAAGAAACTTTGGATGTTTTGAAAACTTTTTGACAGACGTTTTGAAAACGTTTCTGCACTATGTTAGACCATAGATCATTAGTAGGCCTATTTTGGATTCAGAACGCAAGCATCTGACCTCCAGCTGGTCCGCACGCGGATCTTTACTTGGTTGGTAAGTACCTACCAAATGAATTTCGTAAATTGGAGGATAAAAAATACAGATATTCCATCTATAACATTAATGGAAAAACATCGAATGGTGAACCTAGTGGTATTTTGTGTGCGATGATGACATCAATGTTTTTGTTCCTCCTCTCCAGCTCAAAGATGCCCATTGGTCGGTGGACACTAACAGTTGAATAAAAGAAGACATGTTTAACTCATCCATCCATGGGTGGAGTAAACAACGCTTTTGAACAATAAATTATAAAAAACTGGTAATCCCCTGATTCAGAACAATAATAAATAGTACTGCAACGACCTTTTTTAGCGCACAATAGTCACTTTTATGCATTCAACGCTACTTTTGGTTTATTA
>JAEMON010000002.1:37358792-37371191 GCA_030264115.1 Lygus lineolaris | reverse complement strand
TTGCAGCGTTTTTAAAACAGTACCTATCTAAAAGGACAGTTTCATTCAGTTCGCACACTTGCATTTTGAAAAAAATTTCCTTGCTGATATTTTCAGAATTTTCACATAGATAGGTGTCACACTTCAAAGCAATGTACCTACCTACATAGAGTACATTACAATTTAATAGGTAGTTCGTAGCAGAATATGACGTGTTTTCCCAAAATGTCTACCGTCACTCAGTTGTACGAGTATGTTCCAATAATAAAGCCTGGCTTACATCTACCGAGTAGGAGACTGAAGACAGTGAACTCCCTGTACTCCTCCATGAACTTCTTCGTGGTTGAGATCACCCACTCCACACCACCATTCTAGCTGTTCTGGGTCATCAGTGACACCAACGTCACCTTACTAAAAAAAAACTTCTGTCACTCCCCCTCTCAGTTCTTTAGGATGTCCCTCACTAGTGTTTTCGATCTGGGTCGGAGGAAGACAGCACTCGTCTGAGAAAAGACAGAACCACGTACAAATCCATTTCAGACCACCCTGAATCCAAATCCGAGAAAAAACCATCAGTTTCCAAGCGCAGTTTATGAAGATCAACCCAACACAGAAATATTTCGTCAACTTTGATCGGGAATGGGGTCCACTGAAATACTCACCTTCTTCGCCGAGCTTTCGATAAATTTATTACCTTCTTCTTCAGGGCCTATAACAATTCATACAATAAACCTACCTTTTTTGTTCTTTTTATTTTTTGGTTGATGTTATGCCGCTATAGGAATTTATTGTATGAATTGTTATAGGCCCTGAAGAAGGAAATACATTTATCGAAAGCTCGGTGAAGTTCATTCCCGATCAAAGTTGACGAAATATTCCCAAGCAATATTCGTGCTTTTTTCGTAGTTCAACTCAGTTAACTGTCTAGTTGTGCACTACCTTTTACATTTGTATTTTGAGGGGGGTTAATGCCCAAAAAACGTGACATACCACCAGATGTCCAGTTGTGTAGTCTGATAGGCAAAAGCCTGAAATCCCTAAGTCTGCTGCTCATTTTTCATCTTTGGAAGAACTTCCAGAAAGCGAAAGAAAACCACAGTCGCCTAAAGAACGTCAACAAAGTCTCAGAACGAGCCAGTGATGCACTGGGTAGGAGCTGAGGAAAGTAGTGTGAAGTCTCGCACCAGATGTTTTCAGTGGGATTTTTTCCCTACACTTGACAACCCTGGGTCCCTCCAGCTGTGGGTGGAGTCAGTCAAGGATTGAAACCAACTTTCACTCAACCACACAGAAATGTATGCAGCAGTATAATTGGAGTGCTCGCCTCAACTCGGCTGATGTAACCATGGTAGTCAGTGCTCGGCCGAGTGATTCACTGTACCAGTTACTATATAGAATCGTTTCTATTTTTTGGCTGAGTAGGTTCTCCCACCCATCTGCCTTGGAACCCTACTCGCCCTTTCCTCAGTCACCATAACCAACAACCAAGCATAAGGCAAGTGCTGCAAAGCGAGTGCCAGTGTTTTTCATGGCGCATAGCTTGGTTGTATTCCAGTGTATTTGTTTTAATGCCTTTCAATATTATTTTAAATGATGGCAAAGTGGTCAAATGACTCATATCTTCAGTTTCTTATGACCGTTACCCGAACGCTGAATGAACATCTTTCCCACTCCACAGCTTGGGAGTTCACTGCAGAATGGTTTTCTGTTCATAAACAGCAGAGTTAACAAAACCGGTTTTAGCACAGTTTCACCCCCTTTTAACAATCTCAGCGCGGCAGCTCCAGAAACAGGGAGCTCACTTTGATTGGTCACCTCATACTGAAGCTGTTAGACCCTGATGGGACCCTTTTAAGGCTACCTGAACCTACCAAGGTTGAAAAGAACTTGGAGGGAGTTTCCTTTGATTGTGTTGCCATATGGATACGCACTTCACAGGCAAGAGCTGAGCGTGTTGTTCTATTGCAAACGTCCGCGCTGAGAGTGTTAACTGATAAATATCTTGCTGATAAGGTCGCGACAGTTGCATCGGCGCTTTCGAAATTCTCCTCGGTTATACAGGTGCCAATATTATAGAGACTCCTATACATGATATATAGGGTTCTTGGGGGGCCCCAACTCGACTCTGCTTAGAAAACAATGGTGTAATAAACTCACAACCGAACAGAAATGACTTGTCCGCGTTCAACAGAGCGTCGTGAATGTAACCACTCTACTCCGCTCAAAAATTGTTCAGCCGAGTACCTTAACCGAGCACTCCACTCAGCTACTCGGTAGGTGCATCCCAACCTTAAGTACAAGTACCGACTACTTGCAAGTCCTACTACTTACCTAAACCTTATAAGCATATAACCTAGCGATCTTTGTGGAATCGATTGAACTTCTCCATGTGCCAGTCAAATGTATTTTTTCACGTCTTATTAACCAATTTTGTATGTGCCAAGAATTTCGTTATAATAGGTATTAACTCTTCTTGTGGACGTTTCATGAATCTGTCTCAGAGACAAGTTGTTTGCAATAATTTGCTATACCTACCTACTTATTTCTAGTTTACCATGTGTTCTAGGCGTGATGTTTGATGAAACTAGTCCTAAAATATTGTTTAAGGTTTTGTTCTCGTTTGTGAGATTCGTTTTGTATTCTTGAGGGTAAACAGGAGTTGTTACCAAAATCATAAATGAAATACAAGTGCAATCAAGATATATCTAGTCAATATCGAAGACTGTAGACAGCTTTTATTCTAGTTTTTTTTTCTTTTGTCAGTATTGTTTGAGTTTTTAGTGTAAGTATTTACCTAGTTGATGAAATTGAACAAAAAAAATGTGTTCCCACTTAGATAAAAAGAAGAGCTTACATGACGATTTGAAGTTTTTCTTATATCTCCCAATACCAAACTGTTATGACATTTTACATTGGACTTTCTCTCCTTCCACGGGTGGGGTGTGTGTGTGTAATGATCGTCAATTACTATCTAGGTGTTAGTAGCATAATGGTTAAAAGAACGAGAGGATAGTTCTAGCTGGAATATGGTTCCTTAAAGCTCCGCTCCTGCTCTGCCTGCCTGTTTATCAATCATGGAAATAGGGTCATACCTCCATGCTTTTTCTGATAACACTATACTAAGTCACTCAGAGCAAAACAATTTAAGTGCAGATATTCCTTTAAAGTTGTTATATACCTACCTACTGAATTTCTAACACGTTCCACTGGTAGGCAACAAATTTTCTACCATTTATGCGGCTGACAATTTGGTTTCAGTTGGGTGCATTTTATACCTGTGTTTAATTTCAACTTTAGTCCAACAAAACTATGCCAGAGAAATATAACTTCTCATAGCGTCTCACATTGCACTACCTACTGCCAATGTCAAAATAATATTTGAAATGAGGAGAAACTCGTCAACCACAAATTCAAAACGAGAAAATAGATTATGATGGGTGGACGAATTATGATGGATGAGTCAGTAAGTAAATATGGAAAACGCCTTTTTTACAATGATAAAAAAAGAACAAGTATTTATAGGAACAATATATACAGGAATAATGTTTCAAATGCTAATGAAATCAAACTGGTCAGTCCAACCAAACCGCTATTTCTGTTGGGGATGTAGACAACTCTTCTGTAGGTACCTTCCAGCGAGAAGCCGAGTGGATTCATCTAGTTGTAGTTTCCGCTCCTACTGGGGCTGCTGTCGGCGTACTATCTGGTGGCGAGGGATAAAAGCGAACCATGTTGGGAGAAAGGCGACAACTTCGGTAGGGAAGAAATGAGAGTAGACGATTTTTGTGAGCCTATGACCCACGGTAGAATGCTGTAGTTCGTCAATAAGAGACCGTCCTCCTTATCCGCTCCTCTCA
This sequence comes from Lygus lineolaris, assembly GCA_030264115.1. NCBI lineage: Eukaryota > Metazoa > Arthropoda > Insecta > Hemiptera > Miridae > Lygus > Lygus lineolaris. Next base: position 37,367,355 of record JAEMON010000002.1, on the reverse strand, counting down.
AACATTTCTCAATAATTTGCTCAATGAGTTTCTGAAAGGATACAACGAAATTTTGTAGGAGAACGTCATTTTTGGAACTGAAAATGTAGGTAGGTACACTAATAACAGATACAGTACAACCAAGCACGAAACTCTGAACGTTGGGAAAGTAAATAATATTATTCTTTAAAACTCAACTATAATGATGTATGATAGTCGTATTTTTCAATGCCTAGGTGGTTCTCTTGAAAGCTGTTGGTACTCGTTTAGAGGCATAAGGTAACCTGAGGTTCTAATATGAATATATCCTGATATGAATCTGGGATGGAACATCTGTTGTAGGCGGGAAATCGTTAAAAAATTAAGGTACTTCGAGGGGGTTCGAAAACAAAAGACATTTGCCTCGGCCATAGAAGACCTGCTGTTTGTCTTTCCTTACTGACAAGGCATGAGCTTTCGTTCACAACTCTTCCGCGGGGCTAATGAACTGAGACGGACCTCCGGACTCAAGGTAGCTGAACATCCTGACCTTACTGGAGTGTGATTGCTGACGCAGGGGCCTACACCAGTTCAGTAAGCAGTTGTATTTCGCTTCAAAGTGAGAGAGCCGGAGAATTGGAAGGGGCCCGCATGGCAACCCCTACTAGTCACCCAAAGACACTGCGATTTTAAGAAAGATGATCCTGAGAACCTTTTTGTGATGTAATAAGCAACGAGAGAGAATTGAAATGTTAAAATAATTGCAGTCGTGTGCTCCTTTTTTGGAAGTCGGAGGATTGTATCAATTAACGTGTCCTACTCGACTGTGCCATCTGTAGTGGACGGGAAATCGTTAAAAAATTAAGGTGCTTCGAGGGGGTTCGAACCTTATTGTCACAGCGAAATCTGAAGAATTCCACTGTGTGTCACCACATAACAACCACGGCCATCGAAGACCGATTTGTTTGACTCTCCTTACTGCTGAGGCATGAGCTTTCGTTCATTTTCAGTCACCGTTATCTCCCATTCCCACTATCTGGATTCTCCACGTATTGCACATTTTTGGAATGCTTTCAATTATATCTTTCCTTTGAAATAATGAAAGAAATCGAAGGAAATTTGCGAGTGTTTTCACTTTCACTTACAAAGCCCAACACTATGGAATCCCGAGCTGAAAATTGGGAGCGTGTGTTTTTGATAGTAGGTACCGAATCCAATTTCCCAAAAATCTACGTTAATTTCTCATTCTTTACAATTACGACTCCAATTAGCTTGCTGTTGTATCACTTTTGAAACATTGATATCGATTTTCCTAACATCGATGATATGGGAGCGACACCATTGATATTCGATAATACTGACTCATACAACATCAATGGTGAAAACATCGAACATCAGAGCCTGAAGGCGGGTTTACACGATTAAATCATTAAGATTTGGGACATCATGACCATGATGGGACATCATGGCTATTAATTGGAGTTGGGTTGGATGGTTGATTCCAGCTGGCACCAATTTCTGCAAATTGCAGCAACATGTTTGAACGTGTAAACAGTCGCTCCCACTTATCGCTACTGTTTAATTTTTTTCGCTGAACAAGTGGTATAGAAAGCCAACAACACTACTTCCTTCATGGCACCTCCGGCAAAAATGGAATGGGTTTGCCAGAAATCGTCAAGATTTATCGTAGTGTATAAACAGCCCTCCTCTCTTTCAATTAATTGGAGCAATAATCGTAGCGTGTAAACCCGCCTTAAAAATTGGTGTTTCGATTGATCAAAGATGATCAAAAGGATGTTTCCATCCCTAGATCCCGATGTGGTTTTGATTCTGAAACGTATGAAGATGATACATAGTTTTTACTCACCTTCGCGTGGGTCTTCACAAGGGAAGTGGAATAGAAAACCAGTATGATTTTCAGAGTGAAGGAATTCAAGACAATCTGGAGGTCACGTGGTTCTCTCATACCGTCTCGTATGACCTCGAAAATCCATTCTCTGTGTCGCCTGGAAAGATTTTTTTTTTTTTTTTAACGCAAGACATTCATATTCATAGATACCTTTACATGCCAATCGCTCTTCAATAGGTGAAATACACGGATCTAAAGTAGGTATATAATATTGTTTTTACAACTCACTCGTGATTTTTGAAGTCTGTACTGTTCAAAAGCTCGAGGAAAGCTGGTACCCCGTACAATTTTAGAGCTGGCCGAGCGAGGATGAAATGGTGAAGTGGCCGGTAAAGGGGTGCAGAAGGGTCCCCAAGAACGGTGGAGGCCCTTGCTAAGAAGGTGGCTGTAATTGAGCACAACCTTGGCACTTCATTCTCATCGGTGCTCGTTTTCGATTTCTTTTTGGATTTGGATTTCTGGTTCTCTAACAGCTCTACCACACCACGCCTTACAGCTTCAATGAAGTTGGTCCACACAATCTTGTCTTGACCACTAAAAACGTATAATAACGCAAAAATTGAAACGTATTTCAGGATTAGATGATTTTACTGAGGAGTGTTTGCAGAGTGCTGCTCTGCCACAACAGCATGAGTGATTAGAGATTTCCTGGGAGTGCTTTTCGAGATACGAAGTTTCGCATCGTGGTCTGTCGTATTGTATCGCAGCAGCATTTGCGCATGCAATACCAGTTACAAAATTTCGTATTGAGGTACGACGTCGAATCTCTTACAAAAACTTCGTAAAGATACAAAACTTCAGATACTACGGAAACTTCGTATCAGTGGCGTCGTATCGCAGAATGACCTTCCACAGCGAGAACAAGGTACGTTTCTTTCAAGCTGATGCTCAGCATACACTTGAAAAACAATGTTGAGGTCTTCAGTAGACAATAAACCGAGATTGAATGAATTCAAGTATTCGTGCATGATGAAAACTGTCACTTCACAATACGACACTAATTTCATGATACGTAAAACTATTGGGATACGAACTTTGACAAGGTTAGCTTCCACTTTGCTCGACCGAGCCAATACAATAAGAAAATTAGATGCGAATCTTCGTATTGCTCGTGGGATCTCTTAGGAACTCTCTAGTGACTGGGCAAATTCATTGAGATTTTTACTTTCCTCATCCCGCCTGAAGTATTGCTATCAGCAGTAAACCCAATTTCTAGAACACCTCCTAGAATGGTTATGATTGACATCTGATCACATTTCTCCATGTTTAGGAAAAATGTTTCAGGTTAGCTTGTGAGCCCACAAATATGCCCACAAAACACATAATATGAGCCCATGAGCATACTCTGTGTACCAATGGAGATCTCGAAACAATTTAACTAGGTGAACACGTAATGGGGTCTGCGCATGATTTTTTTTTTTTACAATTTTTATTGAAAGGGAATCGATTCAAAATGGCCAAAGTGGGGTTATTTCATAATTATGTGGTCTCCCTATCTTTTTTTTATCGACGAAGAGAAATGTGAACGTTTGAAGAAATGCGCGCGGAAATGGAGTGCGCTGATTGGTCGAAGCGCATCCATGCTGACTACGTATAATATCCACGAACGGTTTTTAAAGGGACAGCAGGGGGCGGTGACGTACGTCACAACTCCCCGCGAAATTCAAAACATTCCACTTTAACATTACGATTTCTGCTCCCACATGGAGGTTTTTGTCCTGATAAACAGTGTTTACTAGTCATGGCAACTCAAATAACATAATTAATGGGGTTTTTCAAATTTTTATTTCTCGTGCGCAGACCCCATTTTAGAATTCTCATTATTATTATTACAAAAATTAATTTTGTTTGTGCAGACCCAATCGGGCATAAGCATTCAGCCAATCTTTGGATAGCTAAGATAAATCGTGCGTTGCCTCGTGCGTCGTCTCGAAACCAAAAAATCGAACGCAAGAGGCAAACGTCTTGCCGCGCCTCACCCCCCAATGCCTTGTGCGTTGCCTCGTGCAAGTGTGTACCCAGTTTTAAACACCCGATATTGTCACTTCATATTTCCTTTCTCATATTACATAATCATCCACAGCATACCTACGTTCTTTCCACAGTAATTTAACTGAAATATTGCAAACATATTTTTTAGAGACCCACTGGAATACACCATTGCGAACCAGTGAACTTACATGTGATTTTCATGAAGACGTTGAAGGAATAGGGTTGCCACGCTCCTTATGTTTTGGGATGAAGAAGCCAACGCAGCTAGAGCGAGACCAACAGCTCCAGATTGAAAGAACGACCTCGACTTGATTTTGTGTCCAGGGAGTGCAATGTGGCATAGAAGGGGCAATATGAAAGCAGGATCATATACCATTGCATCGCCATCAACGTTACCCTAGAAAAAAATACCGAAAAAATTGAAAAGACGACGTAGAAACGTATACTCTAACCTCTAGTACTGCCCTGTGAAGGTAAAAGACCTGATCTCCGAAATTGTCGAAATCGGTGTTTTTTCTTTCCCACCTAATTTGGAACCGCTCTTTCCATTGGTCAAGTCAACATTTACGAAATCCGACTGGAAAACGTAGAAATTTGAACCTCAAATTTTGAAATTCCATGCGATTTGGAGATAAAAGACCGTAAAGGCCCAAATTGTTGGAAAAACACTTGATGTTTAGCTGAATAAACACCTGATCTCTGTGGCCAGCCACATCTGTGAGAAGGTAAAACGCCTGATCTCGGGGAAAAATCTCGTACGGTGTTTTACCTCCAAACTGGAGGCCTCAAAATCGGACTTCAGGTGTTATGTCAGAAGGTAAATCACCTGAAACCCCACATCAGGTGTTTTTCCTCCAAAAAGGTGGTTGGATTATGAGGGTGGCTGGGAGGAAAACACCTGATCTACAGTTTTTCATCCCCCAATGTTGTTTTTGGGGAAAAATGTCTCCCCAAGGGTTGGAAATAGTCCACAAGAGACGTGTAACCCAGCAACGAACATCCTAGCGACTCAATGGATGGTCATAACCTGTCGGAGAAGTTCCACAACTTTGAAGTCATTTTCTGAAAATTTAAGCTTTTCGTGTTTTAATTCCACACGACAGATTAGGAAGGCCACCTACTGCACTGTACTGTGTGTGCCTCTGATAATAAAATACAATGATTATGTAAATTTAAACATTCAGAGAAACTCACTTGAACGTCACGATGGATAGGGAAGTTCGCTATAGTATTTATGATCAAAGATGGACTAAGAGAATCCAGTACTTGGTAAGGGTGGCTTCTGCTGAGAGCAGGTTTTTTGTGGACGGAATAGTGTGACAAAGCAGCTTCACCCCAAAGCAGCGGCTTGTAACTTGTAAGATTGACACCACTCTTTTCATGCTGTTGTAGGATCTATGTACACATTAAGCACATAAATTATAATGGAACGACGATACTGAGAACATGATTATAAAAAAACTGTTACATCAATGTTTATATTGCTTACTTTGAGAAGGAGTTGGTCTGATTTGCTGAGAGTTGCCCGGTATGCTGATAAAAATCCGGGGAGCCTTTTGCCATTAATCAAACTTCCGTCTTTCTCAATGAGCATTGAAAGAAGAGAAATGAATGAACCTGGAATGGAAAACAAAATTAGTTTGATTTGCCTAAATTGCCCATGGTAGGTTCAGGTTAACTTCTATGGTTCTGGTTACTGTGATGATTTTTAATGAGTCACAATACGGACCTGCTGTTTAAGCCTCGAAATTCACATTCGTAAGAACAAGTTTAAGGTGTTTTAACCTTTAGAGTATTCCTGACAAAATATTCGCCCAAGCAAAACTAACCCCAGGGACTCCTGACGACTATTTCGTTCAGCTCTTTTTTCTCATAGTTTCAGATGCAGAGCACTCTGTTGTGCCTTACATGTACTTCTAGTCGTTGCAGGGCTCCTTTGGTTTATGAATATCACCAACAGGTTGTGTTATGGTTATTAGTTTCGTGTTATCAGTCGTCCGTTTTATCATTTGTTTATCGTCCAAATTCGTATTTTTTTGTCAGTTTCGTCCAGATCAAGTTTACCTACTGTGTTGATTATGTGGAATAGAGAAGTGTTTACTGAAAATATCGATGGACATGATAGCAATAATGCGAGTGAAAGTGAATATTCCCCTCCATCGGATGACAGCAGTGAATCACCGGCACCGGCTGTTGTGGTATCGCTTCCAATGTTCTAATAGGTTTAGTTTTTGCATAGCTACTCAATCAATATGTTTTCATCTCAATCCCCGAAAAATTTATCATTTTAAATTACACATAGGAGTAATAGGGAACAGATAATGTAATCGTGAATGTGCTTTTCAAATTCAAGGTCTATTTCAACGGGGAAATGAAGTAAAAGGAGGTGCACGTTGGAGAGCGAGAGTTATGGGCTGTCCTGGGGGGTAGTTAGTGTTCATGTTCGCCCATCCTCGCGAAGCAAATCGCTTTAACTTGAGCCATACTAAAAGGGTTAAAATACTGGATTAGGTAAATTGGGAAATTTAAATATCATTCAGTGGGTAACTTTGAAGGAAGGTATTGGCAGAACTGGTAAAGAGTAGGATGAAGAGAGTGCGGAGAGTGAGGGGGGCAGGAACTGTTTACCTGAAAACTCTCAATGCAGGAAGCCATAACCATAATGCCTTGTGTGAGCTCCCAAGGAGCCAATGAGCAAGGGAAAAGCTACAACTACGGAGCAGCGAGCGTGGTGCCTTTGCGGTCGCTCTTTCAAAGGTGACTTTTGACTCATTGGTCGAAAAATATGAGTTACGTGGCTGGATTTGTGGCTAGAACATGTGGAGCATTTGTGTTGGGTCACTTTTCCAAGAGAGACATCATCACATCATCATTCTCATGATTCGTCCATCATACCAGGCTAGTGCTGAAGGCGCCACCATTTTCAATGCAGCCAATTCCATACGATAATATCGAACTATCGATATTTTGGCCCAGTATATCAATATAGTTACATCGATAAATGATGAAGCCAATATACAGATGATATTTTTTCACGCTGATATATTGGAAGTTGATAGGGTAAGCTCGAGAGTCAGAAATTCGCATTTTGACCTCAAATTTTACATTTTAGACCTTGAACAATTTTGGTTTTAGTCTGTCCAATTTCGCGAATTTTCCCCTCACACATAACTTCCACCATTTCAATCAGTTTTTGATGACATTTTCAGAGAGTTAGATATGCAGAATAGGCCTTATAGATGGTGACCTATGAATTTCGTCCCTCGCCAATCAATGGTAGTCTGTGTGCATGCGAAAACGTAAAACTCCTCCTAACATAAACTTCTCAAAATTGATGGATGGTTGACCCCAGATGGTCTATACAATCAAGTTGTGGGTTCGAGGAAGCTATGTGCCAAACTCACTTGGCAGACTTTTTTGTTCAATTTGGATTTTTTGGTGCACTTGTAAACTCTTACATCGCATTTTAGTTTACATGATACTAAGGTATTTACTGAAAAATATCGATGTATCAGGTAGTTATACTGATATTTTTGCCCATATTATCGATAAGAGATTTTGGGCACTTCCGACACTATCGATATTTTTCATTCGATATGCATCTCTACTTTCAAGGTGACGAAGGTCCCCTTCACCCTCTGCACCACTCTATCCTACTCTATATTGATGGCAATTTGGATTCTGGGGGCCCCGAATGGCAAGGAGTACTGTAACTCCCCCCTTCACCTCTTTTTGTTTTAGCGAACTTTGGGTCATGTTTCGGGGTTAAAATTGTCTAACGAAAAATTGAGTAAATTTGCAAAACAAAAAATTGTTAGAAGTTATTACTGGAACATTTCTTAGGGCTTTGTGGGCCCAAATGTGGCTTTTGGGTCGGGCCAGCCCTGAAATAGGCCTATCATGGACGGAAAGAGGAAGTTTCGAAGATCCAAGAATACGGATGAATAGAATCCGAGGCAAACTAAATTTTCTTTAAATCGACTTTAACGGTTGTTGAAGTAACAAGCTATGTTCTTACATTTAAAAGTTTCATCAGTTCCCATCAAAACAATGTCGAATTTTGAATGAGCTGTTAGCTTCTGGAAGACGGCCGACGGATCCAAGGGGAGGCGGTCGGCTGATAACCAGATCCGGAGAGTTCCAATCAATGACTTGCACGGGTGACTCATTCCTTTGGAGATGAAGAAATCCACCAACTCGGCTGTTAAATCTGGCAAATCTGAGCTTTCTACTTTGGTAGCAATGTCTTCCATCATTTCGGCTATTACAACACTGGGGAAAATAATGAAAATGAGTGAAATTGACGGTGCAAGGCAGAAGAATGAATTTTTAAATAGCACGAGCTTACCCAATTTACGAACGAGTTAATTCAATCAACGTCACCCAGGAAGGACAATTTCAGGCATCTTTTGCACATCAAAATCGGTTCAGGCATTCAAGAGTGATTGAAAGACAAACAGACAGTAACGTAATATTACACAGTTCTTGCAGGTAAACGAGTAGCAATTCCAAATAGGATGTTACTGGCGAGAGCATGAGTAGATGCTAACCTGCGAGTCGTACCTTACGAGTGTGTGAGTCAGGACACGAGTCGACCTACGAGACGTTTAATAACTTTAACGTGCGAATTGGATGGAATTTGTAGCTTTCAAGTAGTGATTTTGATAAAAAGAAAACGGAGTTAAATAGAAAAAACGTAGTCTA
>JAEMON010000002.1:37332084-37358608 GCA_030264115.1 Lygus lineolaris | reverse complement strand
CGAAACTTTACCATAGTAAGGTATACTTATCCACTGTTTTTTACGACGAAGGTTATAATCGTTTTTGGGAGTCCATTCGGAGCCCCACTCGTTGACGAATAGGCCAATTCCATTTGTGACACGAGATGACTCTACTCGTAATGAGAGCGCATGCGCACAAACCGATTTCTATTCGTTGAGCTCCCTACTCGTAACCTGACTTGCTTCTTGTATAGGTACCTGCAAGAACTGTCTATTAATATAAATTGGTGTTTTACCACACGTCGGGTTGTTGCAACGAATACGTCTCCATCCAACCCTTTGCCAATGAAAGAAGAGATGGAAGCTTATCGGCTTTGGAAAAAACGGCTTGTAGAACTTTTAATGCATTCGATGATGGGTATACGTCAGAACAGTGTTTCTCTACTTTGGAACCTATTTTACAGCACACTTCCGGACCTGGAAAATAAGAAAAAACACAAAGCAACGTTTAAAAAACATCGCATTTCAAAATAGATCAAGAAAAAACTGTTAAATAGGCTGTTGATTTTTCGATTCAAGCTTCAAAATTTTATGAACTTTCTAGGATGTTCAAGTTTTTTTGACAAATCAAAAATTAATGATCACCACGTTATTCAACGTTAAAAAAAAACACGATTTCTTGCTTTGATGGCACATTTGGAGCGTATCTGCGCACGTTTTTGCGCACTCAAAATTTCCAGTGAGGGGTCATTTTATAATGAAATTTCGCGTAGAATACGAATCTACAATAAAAAATGGGGGTTTCCATTTGAAAAAACAAAGTTGGTGTCCAAAATTTAAACTTTAAACCTTATCATAAAATTTCGATTTTGAATTTAAACAAACTACAATAGTTTGAATCCACACCGTGGCATTTCTCAAGGTGCATCCACACTTGAGCCGCTTGTGCGTTTGGCCCGAGCATGGGAAAATTTTTTTCTGAAAAGGAATGGCTCGAAAGAGCGAAAAGTTCCATTCATGCAGTAGGTATGACTTGATGAGAGAATTTTCAAAGAATAATTTTAACCGATTTGGTGGGTGATTCTTAAAGGAAATTTCATGCTGATTCCGAATATACCGTATGTTCCTATGTTTAAGATGGTAACTTACACCAAGGACCTCAAAAAACACGGGTTTTTAGCAATTTTCTACAATGAATTTTCAAAATTTGACCCCTTGGGGTACTCCAAAAATTCTGGCCAACGAACCCACCCTTTCTTTTGATATTATTGACATTTTCAACTTTTTAATTTATTTTTTAACTAGATTTCAGAGTTAGATATAGTCCGAAGTGACACACACACACACACACACACACACACACACATAATATGTAAATAATACATATGAAAATGTGTTAAATTTCAGGAATTGATTTAGAATGGTCTGAAACGGATTGCCATGAAGAAAATTTTCAAAAATGTTCATTACTAAAATTTTGAAGCCATTGCAATAGCTCCATTTTCTTCGACAATTCGCTAAAACAAAATCGTTTTGGGGGAAAAAGTGAGTTTATAATTTTAAAGAATTTATAGAAATTTAGTCGACCTAAGTGACATCATAACCATGGAAGTAGGAACGTCTTTCTACTTCTCCAGACAGCATGGCCAACATATATCCCTGCAGACTGCCCGAGTCTGCGCTCAAACTGTGGTTACTTTTTGATCAGATTAAAAAGAATATAGCATTTTTTTGTAAACATTTTTTATTCCATTTTTTGTTGCAAATATTCAACATTTGCATTCGATTTTTCTATATTATCGGTTGAGGGCCTAGCGAATTTAGCGCTAGCGGTCGTTTTTTTGCTTGTGCGAAGTCAGTTAGGTTCTGGTGGGCAGGCAGCTGTTTATTCAAACAGCTGAGATTTTCGTTCGAGTTTTCTAAGCTTAGAAACAACTAAATATTCGTTCCAAGCTCATAATCTTGTTTTCCAGCCCCAAATAACAAGAAATGGGCGACTAAAGAGAAAATTTCAGACCCATGCAAGTTCCTTATTATGTCAGCCAACCGAATAACCCCGCACAAAGTTCACTCGCGTTCCGCTTGAGCATTGATCTGATTGAGCGTTGCTTGGTGCACGAGCAGGGTGAACAGGGGAAGGAGATACCCAAGAACCGTCCACAGTAGGCCGAATGCTCAAGTGTAGATGCGGCTTAAGACGGGTCAATCTTGCATTTTCCATTTTTTGTTTTTGCACTGTCTACTAACAAACTATTACCAGAAATTCTACTTACTGAATGCATCGGTCGCTATTTTAGCCAAATGAACCAAGTAATCGTTGTCTGCAGCTAGAGCTTTGACAGCACTTCTCATTGAATGGTCCAAACATCCTGGCGTAGCTCGCGGGGCAGAAGCAAGCAGGGTAACTTCCCTCGAGAATTCCATTCCTCCAGGGAGTGCACCCAGTTGATTGTCTACTCTACCCATGAGGGTACATGCCAGAGTTTCATACCATAATTCAGTGGTGCACAGACAGCGGAGCAGATCTGTGGAATAACGAAAACAATTGACCGAAATCTTACCAAGTTAGCCAAGTGGGTAGCCTAAGTGTGTCATTCGATCAAGATAAAAATAGTGTTTGGCGGAGTTAACATTTGGGCATGCGCAGATGGTGTCAGTATCTGACTGCGAATCCTTTTAACACCTATCCAATTTCGATGAAATATTGATTGGGATGGGCCCCCTGGATGGTCCCCTATAACGAGAGTTACCCGTGAGTCTTGATGCGTGGTTTTTTGTGTTGTCAACTGAAGGAAAAAATCAAATTGTTCTGGCACAATATCGAACTTTTCCTAGGTTTCTGTGGCCTTCCTACGTTTCACTGATGACGTCACATTATGAACTTTTTCCTCCACGCCACAGCTTCCAAGTTCACCGCCGAATCTGTTTGTAATGCTGCTCCCTCGTAGTGGCCCTGGCCATTAACGAATGATTTTAGCACAGTCTAACCCCCCTTGCAAGTGATAATCCAGCTGATAAGGTAGCTTGAACAGAGTCATGGATCATATACACCGAGTATCCACTCTGCTGCAACAGTAACTTCGTTAAATAAAAAAGAGGAGACCTCACTTACCTGTGGCAGTATCAAGAAGGGGACCACTCAGATCGACTACAGCTCTGGAAAAGTAATCGTGCAGCAAATCAGGGAGTTTGGAGAATTGAGGAAGATGAACCAGTTTGTTGATTATTTTCACAATCCCAAGCAACTCGTCTTGACTCAACTCCAACTTCATCGACGACGTCATGAGCAACAAGTGTTCAACAACTCTTACCCACGGAGTGATTTGCCCTTTGACGACAAAGTACCTAGACACAACATGAATAAAGTAATGAATTATAAATAAATAAAGTTACTTAATTCTTTGGTTTACAATACGAAAGGATTTGAATTGTTTTTGAAAAAAAGGTTAGGTATTGTTTTCTTTCCAATACTTAGCCAATTAATTCAATGAATTAACATTCTATTTCAAAGGAATCTCGTCTCACTTCGGGTTCATGACGAATGTTCCACTTATGAGTTTCAAGATGTGGTTCTTTGTCATTGGGAAACAATTCAGGAAAGATTCCAAATCAACCATGTCAACATTCTCAAGGCGTAATTTCTTCCTTATTGCATATTCAATTTCAAAATATATTCTGAAAAAGCAATTACACATTACGACAGTAGATAAAATTATGGGAAAGGTAAACAAAACAGAAGGATTATACAGCATTATGTGATACTCATATAATAAATTATGAGTGCAAAGATCTATCGACATATCGTAAAAAGACTAGTTTTGTCGGAGCAAATTTGAAGAATTTAAATGTTTGCTTTCAAATTTCGGCAAGAACATCGTAGGCATACTACAACTGACATATCAGCAGCAGCGATTTATGAAGTACAATAATTATAATAAATTATGAATATACTCACTATCATTAGTACAAATTCATCATTATTTATATTAAATCTATACCTATGAGCGAAAGGCTTCAAGTTTGGATGATCCTTGTCAACTACTGATCGTCCCAAAATATTAACAATTTTATTAATTTGGTCAGTTCCAGGAAGGACAGGATGAAATCCATCGAGTAGATCAGGATATCTCAAGACACATTCAGATTTGAAACCCGACGAGGTTTCAACTGAGATTTCACAGAGTTTCGAGAGGAGGAACGAACAGCGGGATAGCAACTGCGGTTGATTTTGAGACTGGACAGCGTATCCAATGATTTGAGATGCCACTAGCTCAATTTCATTGCTCTTCAACTTGAAACAAAGAAAAATATGAATCGGTAAAGAGAGAACCTGAAGGGTATCAAAGAATAAGAACTAAAGTTATTTAAAACTGTAGTTTATCAAACTACTCCTTTAGCATTGCAATTGATAAACCGGCCCAAAGTAATTAATCTTATTCTGCCTAATAGTGAGCATGCAAGTGTTACGTAACAGGAACTTACATTATCTAAACAATCTTTTGGTGTATTTTTTAGGATGAACGAAGAAACTCTTCCAAACACTGAGCCAATAAATGGGCTAAAACTAAGCTGTGAGATTTTTCCTTCACTCAATGATTGTACGTAGTTGACTACTACGTGATCGCAGCCCAGAGATTCTTTTACAAGTGCGGCAAATCCCAGAGAGGGAACCTGAAAAAATAAATCAGCACTGGCTTATTAGAGGGAACAATTACATCGGTTATTGAATACCGTTGGTACTATTGATTTCTAGAGACTCCGGTTTCGACGGTATGGTTGAACATGGTAATGGAGTGATAAGAACCTGAATAACAACGAAAAACAAACGAAATACAAACGTAAAAGTGGCGTTTTTACAAGTGCTATGGACTTGTATTCCAGCCTTCAATGCAAAACTCCACAATGTTCAAGCAGTGAGGGAGGTTTCATGCATCGCTTACTACAATAATTTGGACGGTATCACAATAACCAACAGTGGTGAGGGCTTCAGTCATCGCTAGATGAAAATAGTGACAACAAATTAAAAACATTATTTTTCATTTTTGGGGTTTATTTGGAGGCGGTGGAGGTCGAGATGTGAGGCAGGAGAGTCCCAAATGTTTGATTGGGTGGCGCATCTGGGCTAGACCACTTGAAGGAAAAGTGAGAGGGAGGAGGTTGATTACACCAAAGTAATTACTCCCGGATCTCAGTTAGTGTAGTTTCACTAACTAGTTATACTAATTAGTCAGACTCTTACATAATATTAGTCACCGGTTAGACAAACTAACTAGCCCCGGCAAATAGTCGGTTCAGCTTGGCATGCCTCCTTCCCCTCCCGCTTAATCCCTGACTTGCTTCCGCATCCCTTGGGGTCCGTGTGAATAGGGACGTTGCGAAACCACCCTAGTATCGATACTCGTTTTGATACAATATTTTTCTTGCAGTATCGATACCCAATATTATTGGAAGAAATGTATCGATATTTCAATACTATCGAATCAAGAATATCGACACTCTCGATACTTTTTCACATCATAACATATGTAAAAAGGAGAGAGGTCATACATTTATTAATTCATTATGGCAAGGAATATATTAATTGAATATATGTACGTTTCATATTATGCTATGAATGGTAATACAAAATAGAACAAAAGGATTATTAAAAAAAATCAGAGAATTATTTAAAAAAATCGTAGTTAGGAATACTGACGAGAAAAATCAGTTTTTGAAAAAAATATTTCGGCTACAATCTATTGCGCGGCTACAACGCGATTGACAATATATTAATACGCCAACAAAAACATCCAGTCAATACTTGAGCCAAGGGCCACTAGAGCGCTCTGAACTCCCCTTGTCGGGCTGATTATTTGAGATCGTTTGAGAAGTCGTGTATCACGGATATTTTCACTGCCTGGGTCTGTGGTGGGAAATATTGGATGATATCGATCACCAAGTATCGATACTCCCGATAATATCGACAGAGCGTATCGATACCACAATAATACCGGATGCTAAGTATCGATACAAATATCGGTGGTATTGGAAGAAAAGTATCGATACCCTGACATATTGGAAGTATCGCAACGTCTCTACGTGTGAATTTTGGAAGATGACCAGATGACGATATTTCGAACGTGTGCATCGAATTTTTTCCGACTACAATCTCGCGTTTTCACCAACACCAATGAGACATATCCATGTACGGATGTGAGTAGGAAGGTATATCCCACAAAGCGAAGTCGTCAGTGAGTTTTTCTTGATCCGTTTAAATCCTGAATGAAAGAAGAATTTTATGGAGAGTATAAATCCTGAATCAAAGGAAAATTGTATGGAGAAATCATTGGCGCATTTTGGATTTTCAGGAAAAAGTGGGTATTAAATTCGTTCTATATTAATCGTGGCATGACCACACGGGTCATAAATTTGACCCTAAAAATTCGAAGAAAAAACTTTCCAATTGACAACTGAAACATTTTCACATGCATCTACTTGCGATGACTCAGAAAAAAAAGGAACGCCTCGCCCCTGATAACCACACTTCTCAGAGAGAAAAAATAGTACGTGAGCAATCAATGCCCATCTTGGGTAGTCTTCCAGATGGCTTCTCACTCAGATTCTCAAAATAGAGTCTAGAGGCTACCATGTCCCGTTCAGTTCACCAAACCTCCAATTAGCTGAGAAGATGCTCAAAATACCTGCATGATTAACTGAAGATGCATAAAGAATCGGTCAATTTAATTATTACCATATGCGCGTAATGAACGATGAAGGCCTTGGTAATTTCTCCCATTTTGTTGTTTGCACGGAGGAACCCAGGGAGCAGCGGACTCAATCTCAAATTCTGATGACTCATGTCGACGTCATCTGCATCGGTCTCTTCCACTATGGAGAATTACAACATTTAAGATAATCACAGCACCAGCACAGCTAAACTTGTAACAAATAAATCTGGTAGTTCGGTCGTGGGAATATTGTTAATAAAAAATTTTCTAACTTGCGAGGAAGTCATCAAGCTTCAAATCGTGGGTTTCCAAAGTAGAAGTAGGATTTAGCTGGTGAGATCGAAGGATGGAGTTGGATAGCTCAAATTTGTGATCATCCGCATATCTTACAGCAGAAGCCAACTTCTCGCCAAATCCAGTTTGAAAATACCGATTTATGCACAAAATCCACAACTCCAGCTCCCAAGTGTCGTCTGAAAACATGATTAACACATTAAGTGCGGATCATAGATTGGAACATTTACAGCCAACCTGAAGGGGGAGGGCTATAGAAAACCGAAGGGTGAACTTTGGACCCAATTGTCTCCTAACATTCATGTAGTGAACTTTAAAACTGAGGTTATGTTTACACTGGAAAGAACCTCCAGCCGCCCTTCATATGAAAACAAAGTAGATAGGAACAATGCGTTACCCTTTACGGGCCTATTACAACACGATAGAAGGTGGCTCGGATCCGGGACAGATGCATGGCTCGCAAGTACCTTCCATCCCAGATCCGGGATGGCCGCACTGAATTTATTAAGAGCAGATTAAATTACAAGAACCGTGAATTCATGTATGCACATGTGCACACTATACCATTGTTACAAATGCAATGGATTTACATTATTTTTTTCTGACAATTTCATCAAAATCAGACTTGAAAGCATGAGGGTACGTGGAATTGGTAAGATTTTATAGAATCCATAATGATCTAGGTGATCAAGGACAGTCTAACGTCACTTTGCCGAGTGATAACTCTAACTCTGATAATCTCATCTACTTAATACCAACTTCCTGGGCAACGGCATTGGAGTCAATCAATCAATCAATTTCTCTTCAGCATGGCTACTTCTGTTTGTTTCAATCAGATATAAATTTAGGAGGCAGCGAAAAAGCTTACCTGTCACATGACAAGCCCGCCTTTTCTCCCGTGCTTATCAAATTTCATGTTAACATAATATTACCTATATCGAGTATCGATCATATTATATCGTTATAATATTATAACATATTATTATATAACATAGTACTATATCGATCAACAGAACTGATTTTCGTTAACCCCAAGCAATATACTTCAAGAAAAAAATTTAAAAATTGCCTGGAGTACCCCATTGACTACAGACAAGCACGAAAGTTTAATAATGGAAATTTTAATTTTTAGGACACTAGTTTTATTTCATGCACGAATATAATAATTATCTTGGGTAGAGAGGAAGCCGAATCTTCAAAATTAAGAAGGATTACAAAGTTTTTCGTATATTCGTGTAGAGGCAGCTGTACACGTATGAAGCACGACTCTACACGTATACGGAATGTTTTTCTTATATACGTGTACAGATGCCTCCACACGTATATAAGAAAAACATTCCGTATACGTATAGAGTCGTGCCGTGCTTCAAGCTTATTGGTCCATTTTCTCTTATCAGCTATGCATTTCGTTTTGTTTCCGCGGAGATGACGAGAAGAACAAAAACTCTCTAATATCAGCAAGCCTCAGCTGTTCAGATGATATTAGGGGTATTCATGGTCTGATTCGATCGTCGAATATCGAATCTGATGTTCGATTTTCGAAACTCGAGGGATCATGAGGCTCCTACATTTTTCCCTGTCGAATGGTCGAAAATCGAAGTGCGTGTAGCGCTCCTTGCGGCATCTGGCGAAGGCCATATCAGGATATCAGTGTTATCACCTAACCTGTTATCAATATCAATAGTCGTTTGTCAGTTTGCTTGTTTGTACGTATCGTAATTTATAATCATGCCGAGAAAAAGCCAGAAAGCGAAATGTATAGGTAGATGAAATTGTGACAGCGAGTGGTAGGACACGAGTGATAACAGAGAGAACTTTGTACGGCTACCGCTAGGATCGCCGCAGCATTCCGATATTCGACGTCGAATATCCGAATTACGACGCCTCCATCCCGTGGTAAATTCGAATCGTCGTAAATCGAAACGGAGGCGGGGCGCATGCGCATTAGGTCTCTTCGTAAGTCCCAATTCGACGATTCGGATTCGACGTCGTATATCCTGGACCATGAATACCCCTATTTTATAGCATCAGATGAAACAGAAACACAAAACAAATAAAAATAGTATCACGTGATAAGTATGTGAACAATTTTCCTTACCAAGAAAGAAACCTGTATTGAAAAGAATATCTCTGATGACCCCGAGTCCAAGCTCTTTGTTGTCAGAGTCTTCAGAAGCAATCAACGTGCAAATATCCGTGAAATTGAAAACCCCATCCTGCAATTAAAACTGGTTGAAACTCTGGGTATCGCTTCAGATTGGATGGAAACCAAATAATCAGGGGCAGTCACAGACGTGAAATACTATGAAGCATCAACTTGCCTTTTTCACTATTTGAGGATCGAGAAGTAACTGGAGTTTGACAAGCTTGATTCTCGAAACTTTATCCAGAGATTTTGATCCATCGATAACTTTTTCCAGTTCTTTGGTGTAGGTACTATTATACCTGAAAGTTAAACGTGAGTTGAGCTAGCACACAGCTGCTACTAGTTATATTTGTTGGACTCATCAAGAATAGATTAGACAACTTTCTCTTCAAACATTGTCACTTCTGCTATCTAGGTGTATCACATTATCCAGGTTCATTATTTAATCAATTAACTACAACTACAATTAACTACAACTACTGGCACATCATTCCGCCTTGCACAGAGGGTTCTAGAGCAGTTGAGCGTGATCCCCAAACACAATATCGTCTCTCAAGATGCCACAGGTAGGGATGGAAAAAACGTGAAACTGTTTCGAAGAAGCTGCTTCTTGAAAAGAAACGACGAAACAGCTTCTCAAAACCTGTAGCAACTGTTTCAGAAAAACGAACGGCCACAGACAAACTGCTCCGTTCCCCGCTTTGGCTCTCTGTTCTGGCTTCGGATACCAAGGTTGCCAACATCTACAACCCAGACTTGACTTTACCTGGTTCCTGTTCCTACGGACTTCAAAAGCATCCTCATCCGTGGTACGGTAATTTTGTGAGGTAATACGATAATTATGTTGATGCGGTAATAATAAGGGATAATTAGTTTGTTATAACTCGACAGGCACATCATCAAAGGCAAAACAACTTGTTGTGTAAGGTACGACTTACTTTACTGGATCAAGAGTTAGTGGAAAAAGTTCACCAAGATAGAAAATAACTTCACACAAAGCTGCGACACCTCCCGAACTCCTTGCACCATGAACAGTTTGTAAGGCCCCAAGAAGTTTATCTGCGGTTACTGAGGACTAGAATCAACAACAAGATATTGAAAACGTACGCACAGGGTAACTTTTACTTGACAAGGTAATTTTGATCACTCGCTCACCCTGACGAGGTAGTCTGACAATTTGGCGACGTAAATCTTGTATACATTGGCATGCCGGGACTTTAAGACTTCGGTTACTTCCTTGATTTTTCGGAGGGTGGCGACGTAAAGAAGAAGTCCATAAAGAAGCTTGTCCTTAAACTCGAGGCTGGCAGCTATACAGTCCAAGAACAAGGCCGGAAGCAGGATTTGTGTGCTGATGGTGTAGGCTTTTCCCACCGTAGAAAATGAGTCCGGAATGATTTTTATGTTGGTGATCGTCTATAATTGAATAGGAAACATAATAATTTGAGATTTTTCCACCGTTACAAGGAGATAACTTAAACTACAAAAACACTTTGACATGTTATGGCCCATTGGTGATCATGCTTCGATTTTCATAATGTTTTAGTTGATTTGGGCAGTGTATACACGGTTTAAAAAAGAGCTTGACGTTTTGCCAAAAAGGATCTTCAAAATCGGATGAAAACTAAGGAAGTAAAAAAGCACAAAACTGTTCTCCCTATTTCGAACAAAACTGTTCTTCCGATTTCGAACTTCACATTTACAGGAATGACACAGGTTGAGCCCAAGTTGTTTCCATACAATAATTATTTGCATAACTACAAACTCTGAATCATTCAGAAAAATGTTCTAAAATTTGTTGGTAGGTCATCTAATTAATAAAAAATGTTGTCCAACAATATTTGGTAACTAAATCATCAGAGGAGGAATTACAGCCCCAAAAAAAGTTCATTATTGAAAATTATAAACCAAAAAACCATCGCGCGACAGTCCACGAGGGGTCGGTGGATCGGCTGTATGGAGGTGAAGAGGGATCAGCTCATTGGTTCCTCCCAGACGTTCAAACTCGACTTCTGAGATCAGGTGTTCAGAATTTACCGTTGAACCTGTTGCCTCACCGCCCTAGATGGTGGACTGCTGTGAACTTGACTCGAACCCATGATCTCTAAAGACCGATGCAATCAGCCTGCAGTCACAGCCCAGAGAAGTCAGGGATGCTACCAACTGAGCTACTAAATCTCAGCTAGTGACGAAATAATTAAGTCCAGGAAATACCTTGATGAGAAATTGAGAAATCGCCACCCACTTAGTCGTGCTGGTGTTTCCAACCTGAAGGTATGGAGTAATCATGTTATAGAAAGACTTCAACAAGTCTGGACACGTCGAGAGCATGCTTGAAATCAGTTCTTCTTTCAAGGCATCTTCCCAGGGCTGGCCACTTCCCTTGAAAGATCAACAACAACAATTTAGTCAACAAACACATTTTAAAAGTGAGGTTATGTTTTCACAGGCGTAATGAAATAGCAGAACTCACCTTCAAACACTGATTCGCTGTTTCATTCGCATTTAATATAGAAGTTCCATAAGAAGGATCGTGGAAGATCACTCCGAACTTTGTCGAAGTAAGTAGATGAAGAAGAGTACCATGAACAAGGTCTCTAATTGAATCTATTTCTGAGGTTTCTGGTTTCTGCAAATATAGTATGAGTAGATGAGCGAACTGAAAAATATATTAGGAAATAACAGCAGAACCCATAGGAGGGAGAGAACCCTTCGAAAATTACCAATATTTGATACACATTATGATAGGTAACTAATTATAGTGAGGTGGCAGAGTGCGGAAATTCTTTCTATTTTTCCTTCAAAGCACTCGCTGAGTAAAGCTCAGAACACTTTCGAATCAGCTGATTAATGACGTGATAAACCCTGAGTTCCCTATTTCAGTAAGTAATAGGGAAACTCGGTACTTACCGATATGAATAGGTACAGTAGGTATTGATTCTAGAATGAAGAAATACTAAAATGAAAATTATTTGTCACTTTGACGCAAAAAAAGGAATTGTTGGAGGAAATCAAAATAGAACAGCAAAAACACAACTTAAGTTTTGTCCACGTTATTGCTTGCGCATCCCCCATAATACATGGACCTTTCCAAAACAAAATGACGTAGTTTTTCCCCCATCAAATTAGATTTGTTCTCCAAACATTTTTAGTTTTTTGCCAACCGAATTTAATTTTTTTCTCATTCAATTAGTTTCCAATAAAAAGTAAATCAATTTAGTTTTTCCCCAATCAAATTCAAGGTGTTCTTTTTGATACTACGTACCTTGCATTTGATTGGGAAAAAACTAAATTTGATTGGATAAACACTCAATCTGGTGGGGAAAACAATAAATTTGACTATAATAGAAATGTCTTAATGGTGACGGTAGGAACCATGAAAAAAAGTCTGCCAAGTTGGGTGTGGCACATAGCTTCCTCGTATCCATAACATGATTTTTGATGAAACTGTGTGAATGAAAATTTACGAAGTTATGAGTGCTTCACGTTTGGGCATGCGCAGTGGGTACCACTGATCTGGTCTTGATGAAACTCATAGGGCATTATCGAATCTCCGATCCTCAACTGTCCTCCAAATTTGAGCGAAATCGGACGATTAGGTCGCGAGAAATTGATGTTTCAAGGATTTCATGTTTATGCATGCGCAGAGGCTACCGTTGGTCGGCTGTTAATGAATTTCACAGGGGACCATCTGGGGGCTAAATCGCGTGATCCCTGAAAATTTAATCAAAATCGGATGGAAATTGTGGAAGTTATGCGTGTTGCAAGGATTTCAAGTTTTGCGTATGCGCAGTAGATACCGCTGATCCGATCTCGATGAAACTCGTAGGGTATCATCTAATCGTCGATCTTCAACTACCCCACAAATTTGAGCGGAATCGGACCATTGGGCCGCGAGAAATTGATGTTTCGAGGATTTCCGTTTACGCATGCGCAGAGACTACAATTGGTCGGCTGGTGATGAATTTCATATGGGACCATCCAGGGCATAACCCGCGTAATCCCTGAAAATTTCACCAAAATCGGATGGAAATTGTAGATATTATGCGTGTTGCAAGGATTCCCGGACAGACTGACAGACACGAAACCAAAATTGTTCAGGAAGGTCTAAAACGTAAAAAGCGAGTTGAAATTTTGATTTTGGATGTTAAAAAGTTGTCATCTACCAAAAGTGAAAACAATGCTTCCGCCACCTTGGTAGACTCGGAAGCAAATTGTTGGTACCTGCATAAAACTAAGTAATTTAATTAATGGAATGTGCTCTGGAATCACCTTATAGTATAGGTAGGTATGTAACGTGAAATCTCGGCACGAAATATTCCTTATTTCACTTCCACACTATTTAAATCACTGAACAAATGAACCGAATCGATGATTAATAAATCAAGTTTATCATGGTTATTTTCAACAGTATTAATATTGGGTGTTGTACCTACGTAATCTTTTTGTTTTGTCTCTCAACGTCGTACTTCTTCACGAATTTAGTTCTAATGAGATTAATAGATAGGTGAAAAAACGCTGTCACTAAAATCGAATCCAGAATTAATTCACATATTTCAGGAATGTCCATGTCCAGTATCACCTCGAAGATGTCTCTTATCAAAACAACCATAATAGTGTTCTACAGACGATCAATTTCCACTACCTCCCTTTAAAGATCAAGCATCAATGATCAATTTATCCTCAATTTTCGTAAACAATAAAAACACAAGAAAACTAATTATTAAATTTAACTGAGGAACTCTATAAATTATTAATGGTTGATTCACGTTGATAGGACACTACGAACACACTAAAAACAACCTTAAAGAACTAACATGCTATCCTGAGCATTCCTAAGAATGAAGTGAAGGAGTCAACCTCCTCCTAACAACAGTTAGTTTGTGAATGAGGATGTCAAACAAAGATAAGATTATATTCGAGTGGCGATGTATTAAATAATCATTCATGCATCGTTTAATGGAATTGAATTACCTACCAAAGGCGGAAGCGGTTAGTTTTTTAGACGAAATTGGAGTGCATTAGGTTTGTTTGCAGTGTCAATTGAAAGTGGTTTCCAAACTGTTTGCAAACTGGTAAAGTGCGCATGAGCGACCAACAGCTATTTCCAGTAGCCAGAAACCGTCAGAAACGGCAAGCGAAACATTTCCCTACCTGAACTAGTGATCCACATTTTGGTTCAAACCAGTGGCGAATGGACTAGCATGTTACTATGAACAGTCAGAAATGATAAGGAAGTAACTAAGAGCATCCCAAAGTGGTTGCAAACGGTTTCTTACCGGTAAGTTAGTCACTGCAAAGAAACCTACTGACATCAATATGGCTGGGGGTTAGCGAAAAATTTGTGTCTCGCAAATAAATGTCATATTTGTTGGGTAATTTGCCGTAGAAACTTGAAATGCATACCTTCCTAACGCCTAATAGCATTGTTCGCAGTGTCATTTACAAGTGGTTTACAAACCGAATGAGACCAACAAGGATACTATAAAGTGTCAGAATTGTCAGAAATGATCATATCAGAAGTCACTGCGAATGGCGTGAATGGTTTTCTTACCGGTAAGGTGGTCACTGCGAACAAACCTATTATTCTCTTGCGAATATTAAAAGTAGGCGTTCAAATTCACACCCCTCTAACCCTAAAAAGTAGCATCTTTTTGAAAAACGTGTATTTTGTTTTTTCTTTCCCATTCAACCTACGATGCTGAAATTTGAAATGGAGCCTCTGCGGGACTGCTGGGTAAGAATAGGGAGGTTGGGAGGAAG
Organism: Lygus lineolaris; assembly: GCA_030264115.1. Taxonomy (NCBI): domain Eukaryota; kingdom Metazoa; phylum Arthropoda; class Insecta; order Hemiptera; family Miridae; genus Lygus; species Lygus lineolaris. The sequence continues at coordinate 37,343,737 of JAEMON010000002.1, read as the reverse complement.
GGCTAGGTAAGTTGGTAAGTTAACGAGAGCGTATTATTGAGGTCCCAGATCACTTGAGTTCAAAATTGAGCTACCAGGTAGGCTGAGTAGAAAATTTAGCTTCCACAACACCTGAACAGTCTTCTACAACTGGAAAATGTGCTGTCCAACAGGCCTGGTTACTCAAACAACATCTATTTAGTGTCAGGTCAACGAGAAGTTCTTTATTATGACAGCGATTTTTCTTTTATGTCGTTAAGTAAACCCTGCTCGCCACTAGAATGCGCTTCGTTTTCTGATAAGTAGCAGCATTGATAAAAACAGAATCGATTTTGGAGCATCTGGAATCGATATTTGTCTGAGACGTCAACTGCGTAGAGTAGGAAAAAGTTTGCCTACTGGTAGGCAATCCACATGGAACGTTTGCATTCGGGACGCGCTTGGTGCACGCGATAATAATAAGAACACAAACTCAACCCATACTCAAAACCATCAGATTAGGTTCTGCATAGATTTTGTTCAGTAGATACCCAGTAGATACTCAACGCTCTTGGAACAAACCTATTGTCCGAATTTTCAGCTTTAATTAAAACAAATATTATTAATGGTTGATTCTTTGAACACTCAAGTTTACTATTCTTATATGTTCAATTGAACTCAAGTGGGATAAAAGGTATACTTCCTCAGATTAACCTCAACCATACATGCAAGATAACCAGTACATTCCCACTTACTTTTATCAGCAATTTACTCTTGGCTTGTTTATTGTGAGTATAATCGTAAAAATTAGCGGGATTCCAGCTGTACAATGCCAACAGATTTATGAGGGCTCGGGAGTTGAAAACGAAGAGTTTGGATGTTTTTGGCACAGCGCCATTCATCACAACATGGTCATCAAGTGTCTTCAGCACTAATCCCACAGTGGTAAGAATGTCAAACCTCAATCCGAAAAATATCGAGGGAAGCCAAACTGTGGAAAAAAAATACAACAAAGTAGTAGCTACCTGTAATGATCACCACACGACTTCAGGTTATACAAGATAAGATCTGTACCTTTCCTATTAGGCAGGAACCTATTTATATTTTGTGCGAGACTTGCGTAGTTATTCATAATGAAATTGGAGAGATTCGATGACACATCTCAAGAGTTGTTAGCCCTTCAAAAAAATACCAAGGAAGTGTATTGCATTGCATAAGAAATTGCATTGAGAAGAGATACTTGAGGGTTAACCCATAAAACTACTAAGCCAGGTATCAGTGGTTCACGCAAGCATGCTAATAAGTCTAGAGGCGGTGCAGGTAATATTCGAATATTTTAGCTGGACAGAACCTTCTGCGCTCATTCTTACCACCAAATTGTTTTTAAGAGCGTGCACAGAAGGTCGTGTATTAGAAAATATAATATTACCTGCACCGCAGTCACTATAGTTGGAAAGAACATCATGAATACTGAAAAGTGGGACTAGGATAGATGTGTTGCAAGGATTCCCGGACAGACAGACAGACACGAAACCAAAATGGTTCAGGAAGGTCTAAAACGTAAAACGCGAGTTGAAATTTTGATTTTGGAGATTGAACAATTTTCACATTACAAAAGTGAAAACAATGCTTCCGCTACCTTGGTAGACTCGGAAGCAAAATAGTTCATACGTGCCATGTTTTTCATGTTGCTATTTTATTGAGTAAGCCAATACGCGAGTTAAGTTGCTTAAACGTCCATTATTCTGTTACATAAAAAAATAACAATAAAAATTTGGTGCAATTGGGTTTTTAAAGTTTTGTCCACTTCTTGTCAGCTAATGGGGCGTCCCCCTGTCATCTATTGGAGCATTCGCTCTCTGAGGGTGTCAACTAATGGTACAAAAAAGCTGGATCGAAAATTATTTAAAAAAACCAATGAAATTCTCGGACTTTTAAAAATTTAATGAGCTAGTTAGCAAACTGAATAGTTGTTTCACCAGAAAAAGTAAAGATTGCATCATTAGGACCAATTATAAACTGGTCAGCCTTGAAATTCGAAAAATTTTCCTTAACATGTCAGCCACTGGTACATTTACCCTAGCAGAAGTGCAGATGAAAATATGCGAATGGGGAACTTGCATTTTGAACCTCAAAATTTGATTCAGCGCTCTACAAAACCAGCTGGTGCCAATTTTCAGCTCGAAATTACGGCTGTTTGCCCTGAAAATGGGTTGAAAGGGAGCGCGTGACGTCATTTATGTACCACAAAAGGGGTGGGTGGCAACAGTTAGGTTCAAATTACTTACAAGACCCATTTTCGGTAATTATCAATCGTCGGATACCCCTCATACAGCACTCCTTTGGAAAGCTCTCATTAAGATCGTTCAAATTACAAAATGAAAATAACCATGCAAGTTCCCCATTGCCCCAGCAGGAATAAGATCGTTTCCCTACTTAGTTAAAGGTAAACACTTAATGGATATTTCTACGAACTAAAGGCCATAACACACGAGCGTTTTTCCAGCTTTTTTTTGAGCTTTTTCTTCGCCTTGAAGTTGAAGAGGAATACGTCCTGAAATCTCCAGATCCAGCGCATTCAATATTCCTTGGTGGCCGGCGTTTTTGGTTTATTATTTTCAATAATAAACCTCTGGAATCGAGCAAGAACAATTTTATTAACCCCCCCTCATAAAAATGCGATGTTTCACGCTTCAAGATACGTAGAATCCAAAAATTGAATTAAAAAAAAAACCCGTCCGTCCGCCGTACACTGTAAGCTGTCCACCATCTGCCGTACATGGCACTTTCCTTAGTTACTTACCATGGACCAAAATTAATGAAATTTGGTATACCGGCCCCATTAGGGGTCTAGTTGTGCCCCGAAGCTTGGCGTTACTGTCAGTCTTTTTTAAGGGGTAGAAAAGAGGGGATGCAATTTTCAAAACGCCCTAGCTCGAAAACTTCAAATAGGAAGGTAGTATATTTTTTCCATCGATTTCGAATAGAACCCATTCTTCAGCGTCAAATGAGATCTCACGGAGAATTTTAGGACCAACTGTTCGCTCTTACAGGTTGAACGAAAACACTGGTGTGAATCGCGAATCTTCCGAGTAGGCCGAATCCCCGTTCAAAGGCTTCCTTTGTTACTGAATTTCGTTATGAATGAATGACACAACTATCGGATAATAATCCCACACAGGTAACAAGTAGGTACCTACTCACTGACCCCAAGAAATGATTGTGAACCTCGCGATATATTTAAGGTAGGTAGGTATTTATATAGTATACTATACCAATAGGATCTTTGTAGATGGGTGATCTATACAGAAAATAATGAACAGTTGTGTAATAATTTGCAGCGTTTCTAGAAGGTATGGGGTCCCTAACGTTACTACAAGTTTGAGGTGTCAGGTTATCTGGTTTTGTCAAAACGAGAGCGGTCCCTACCACAAATCGCTATAGGAAATCTGCAGAACCTTCCATTTACACTGGCAGGTATAGGAAAAATGCAATTTTCTGTAGATTTCTTTGAAAATACCGACTTTTCCCACAGATTTCCTACTCTGTATTATTGTTTAACTATTCAAGAGAACTTTTGCATCGTTACTTGTTTTAATTGTCTGGAATATATGTTTCTTTTCAAGATCTTCTGCAATAAATCACTAATATGTTGCCAATCTTAAAATATTCCACCCTCTTAACGCCCCTGGGGACGACCTGTGACAACGGGATCCTCATTCAACGTGTCAAGTTATTGTGCTCGGAAATAACATCAAATAATCTAGGGCGATTGTGGTGGCGCCTTCAACACGGTAGACAAACTGCCAAAACCGTGTCACGAAATCGCTGGGAGGAGGGCGCTTCAGTCTATTCCTACTTCCTGTTGTTACCTTCCCAAGGGTTGTCCGCCAGCTTTATTTTCCACACAAAATAGCTTTCGAGATAATTAGAACATGTTCTAAACCTGCCCAAGACCTTAAAAAACTTCTGCCAGAATGCGCACTATGCTGGGGGGGGGGGGTTGACCTTGGGAAAAAAGCTGATTTTTCCTCTTCCAGCAGAATAAAGCTGGGAAAACGCTCCTGCCATATCAACGTTATCAGTGCAAACACAAAGTAGAGATCTAGAGAAGTCTATTCCTCCTTTTTTGAAGTTGGTTAGAAACCAGTAATCTTTCAGCCCATGTTTATCATCTATTCTTTCGACCTAAGCACCCATTTGAAACATCTGTCAGTTGTGGAGTGACTGCGGGGCCCTCTGTGAAGATGTAGAAGGTACTTACGTTTCTTGCAACAAAGTTTTCTTATCACAGCTGGTGAATGTCCGATGATGAGAGCCATAAGAAAGTGAATAAATAGCACACGAAGGCTAGCTGGATTCGTTGGATCTTCATGAGTGGTCAACATTTTTATCTGATCCTTCGTAAAATCAACGGATGATAATATTTGTGATGCAATGACATCATCAACCGTGGCCAAAGCTGAAATTAAACATCCAACATAGAACTAGAATAGAAATAAGTCGAACATGATGTAATACACGTTTTTTACAATAATACAAAATGAAATGCCGTGGTATGAGAACACTCACCAGAAAGAAGTTTTATAGCAACTTTTTTGAAATGAATGGGAGTTGAAGGTATCAACAAGGCAACTACATCGACGATGTGATTAGTTATAAACTGTTTGCAAGTTTCGGATAATTCTTCAGCATCCATGAGTTTTTCTTGCATAACTCTAAAAAATAAAATTTCAATGACAAAGGTTGATTCATTTCAGGAAGATCTACAAAAGGATATCCATAGAAAACATTCAACATTTTTTAAGTTGCACTAAAACCAACGAAATTCGGAAAAAGCAACATTTATGCAATGTCTGATGCCATTCAGACAATCTAAACTAAGAGGGGGTATTAAATTACTAGTTGTAATAATAAAATTAATGAAAGCGGACCACTATAATTACAGGATGGCCCCCATTCAACTCCGAAAATTCAAGGATCGATTCTAAAGCTAATTTCCAACAAAAAAGTGTCTCCTAGATTTTTTCTTGTTACCCCTTGGTTTTCCAAGCTATTTCACCTTCAAGATAATGTGTATTGTTCTCGAACTTACATCACGAAAATACCGTACTTACAGACATATCTCCCTTAACTTACAAAGTAAAATTGAAACCAAGGTGACGTTGGAAAGAGCATTAAATTTCCTATCAGGATAAGGTCGGACAACAAAAATGTGTTAGTACATTCAAGAAGAGATAAATCAGCTTGAAATGTAAATTTCCTAACATTTCATGATTCACCAGTTTTTAAAAAGGGGTGTAGGCAGTTCATAAATCACTACTACAGGCCGTGAAAAATACAGTAAAAACTCCTTCAGGATATCAGCTTGCAAACGGTATGGAAACCCAGAATGGAACCACTGCTACGGTAATACCAGTGGCGTAACAACGGGCCCGCAGGGCCTGCGGCGCGGGGGGGCGCGCGCCCTGGGGAAGGGAAGGGGGGGCGCCGGTGGGCACCTGTATCTGTATATATCTGTATATGTGTATCTACAAATAAATGCCATACATACCTATCTATCATAATGTAAATGTAACTACAAGCATTTTCGATGCATGATTATATTGTAAATAAAATAGTGTAGTATATTATGTCCATTTTCATTCTACGGACGTTCCAATAGGAAAGAAATACAATGTGTGTGTGTGTATGTGTGTTTTGGGGTGAGGGGAGAGGGGGCCCATTTCAAAAGTTCGCAGGGGGGCGCAGAATTTCTAGTTACGCCACTGGGTAATACTACATCGTCGGAAAGCTACAGGCCATATCACACTAGCTGTGAAAATTGCTCTCCTTCTTCTTCAACTTCCAGCCGGAAAAAAAACTCAGAAGAGGCTGGTATACCGCTCGGGTGAAATGTCCTTAAAATCTAGAAGTTCTTCAAATATTTTTCAGGGCCAGCTATAGTGATTTTCGTATACCTACCCTGGAGACGACCTGAACTATTGGGACGAGTCTGAAGTAACTATACCTCTTTTCAAACCAATATTCTCAAAAGAATAGAGAGTAAATATATTTATAAGAAAGTAAACCGATTTATCTTATAGTTACCTACCGTTATAAAGAAATGTTTTTACATTAGTGTTGCAGCCAACACTGTACACTTTTTAAAGTAACATGAGGACTAAACTTAGCAGTGAAATGGGGTAGTCAGGTAGCCACATGATGGAGTGATAACATAGGCGTGCCAATAAAGTTTGCTGAATATGCTGTAGTCCAGTTTTACCTGATCAAGGTTATTTGTAAAGCTTGGAAGATCACTGCCGAGTTGGCCTTCTTTTTCGTACTGATGAACTGGAGTTGAGACAGAAGTTCTTCGAGGCTACCCCCGCTCAGAAAGTAATATCGACCTCGTGATGCCGAATCACCACTAAACTTGATGTCAAATAGCGTTTTTATCACTAAAAGAAATTGGAATAATTTATTAGAATGAAATGTTCACTTGTTGCGTTTGAAATGTCCACATTAATGACAATTTTTATCATTAAACAGCGAGTGATTTACAAAAAAATGAATTAATATGTAGGTAACTAACCATCTAGGTATATAGCTTTTTCCGTCAAACTAAACTTTATACTGAACAAATTATACTTTCTTAATTTCAAACTGAACTTTGAAACTTTTATTGAAGGATTAGACTTTTTAATTTCAAATTAAGCATTGTTAATGCTTGTGTTTCAATTTCAATTTAAACTATAGTCAGTATGAATTGAAATAAATTCAATTTGGAATTGAAATATTTTAAATTCCAAAGTGTAAAGCTAATTTACATTTAAAATGTATAACTAGTAATCAACAAGGTTTAATTTGAAATTGAACAAATCTAATTTGTCGGGAAAAAAGTTTAATTAGACGAGATAAAGCTACATAATATACCTAGTAATAACAGGAGCATGATAAGTACATGAGTAAATAAAATATATTTATGGTTACCATTAACTGTGGCGTCGGTACCAAACTGTTTTCGTAACATAGACGCTTTCCTAATTTTATCTTCTTCTTTTGACTCATCATGATTTTCAACATCTTTTTCATTTTCTTCCTCTTCTTCAGCGACCCCTGCGAATCAGAAACATAAATATTTTAACAATGTTGATTTGATTAAAAAGTGAACTTGATTAGCGAGTAGAACTTACTTTCTGATTCAGAGCCGGGTTCGTCTTCTTCAGATTCGGAAGCACCATCCTCACTCTCTCCGTCATCACCATCGTCACCTTCACCTACTTCCTAGAATTCACCGAATATCAGGAACTTACCGAGTAATCACACTGAAATGTAGGTAGGTAGGTTTGTACCTACCTAACCATGTATCCGATGGCAGTGTTGGGCAAACGTTATTTTTCAATTACCTACTTTTGTTTTTGGTTGTATCAGGCTTTAACCACTCAATTCCTTTATTAAACCATACCGTTGGAACCGTCCAAGTCTCTAGATTGCAATAGAACCAACCGGAATCGATGAAACATGTGTTTAGAGTCAATAATTACATTTTAAATAAGTAATTGGTACGCTTGGTAATTGATTACAATTATAACTAAAAATGTGACAATTACATAATTGGATAGTAATTATTCACTCTAATTACATCTGTTATTGATTTCCCCTTGGATATATTGTATTCTAGAGACTCAGGCGGTTCCAACGTATGGCTTAACAAGGGAATTGAGTGGTTAGAGCCTGATTTACAATTTAAAAAAAACATAATTGCAAAATGGCGTTTGCCCAACACTGCCCGATGGATACCAGGATATAGGCACATAAATTTATGTAGAAGCATTAGATACCTACACTATAAGCACCCGGATCTCTGAAATTAAACACGTCATTTTACCTGGTTGGCAATTTCTAATTGATTCTTCGCGGAAGAACAATCATCAGACTCTCCATCGTTTTCCAAGGGGTTGTCATCTTCCGATTCTGAAGAACTCCCCACTTCCTCATTAGCGCCTGAGAAATCGCTATCGGAGTCGTTCCCAGAGACTTTCCGCTTCTTGTCATCATTCCCTAATCATAAAGTTGAAAATCAGGGTACTGTTCACTAGCTAAGAATAATTATTAATGAGCTTGAAGTGTATTAATGTGGTACAGAAGTAGTTTATGTATTGAACTGTGCTTATTGGGTACTTATTAGGCAACTTCCAACTTACCAACGTCCCCGAGCATTATTCTGTCTCAACTAGACAACCACACACTATTAATTTTTTTGGAAACGAACGAATTTACGAATGAAAGTTTATATTGCAACTGTTTCAATACATTAGCGACTAGCGAGTAAAAATGAATAATAGTTGAACTTTGTTTACTCCGAATCACGTGTCTCGTTATTTTAACGTTACTAAAGAATTCAGTTATCGCTACTCGGTAAAACACTGTAACAACCTGCCCATCGATGGTGGTGGTTATCTTTGGCTTTTTAGGACCTATATCCTATTTTGATGGGGATAGATTTTTCGTAATTCATGATTACAAACGAAAATATGTCTAATAGTTTTCGGAAGAACTCGTTTCAGATTCGAAAAAGCACGTGGAAAAATGCAGGTAGGAATGGAGAACACAAAAATGTGAGCACCAGTTGTTGCTGGTACTTGTTGTTGGACACAGCCAAGGAAGTTGGAATTCCAACAGCACAGGAACGATTTACAACAACTTAATAACTGCGACTGGTACCTGTTACTTTAGTGCAACTCCCAAAAAAAAAAATATTTCATTATTTTTTCTTCTTTTTCTATTCGTTAAATTAGAGGCACTCTCAGATTCTACACCCTCCAACTCCTGTTTCGGAAGTAGGTAATTTTTTCAAAAGTAATTTTCGGCCTCGAGACTAGTGACTTCTCGAGACTGAATATCCTGTGCCACCGAGACCGAGTAACAAACTAAACATAACTCCAGACTCATGAGTCAGAACACGGTACAGATACGGTAGTATCAGTATTCTATGAGTCAGAAGGTCTGTTCCAACGTTAGTATCAGTATTCTATGAGTTCCGAGCCAACAGCCACACAGAGTTATGGAGACAACAAGGTTGGTGCAGGTGCGATTCGAATATTTTAGCTGCGCAGAACCTTCCGCGCACATTTTTATCAACAAATTGTCGAGAACAGCTGCCGGCGCCGCCTGTTGGAACAAGGAAGTTCCTTGAAGCATAGAATACTGATACTCATGAAGGAACAGACAGAAAGTAACAACTCTGGATCTGGAGCATCGAAAGAACGAGAACGACTCATAAAGCTGTTATTTATGGAAGTAAGGTTTAGGTAGGTATTAATTTGTTGGTTGATGACTTTGGAGAGCATCTTTTCCATTTTTTCTGGATTGAGTTCAAATATTTTTTAGTTTCACCGGTAAGTAAGTAAAATTGGACAAAATTTGGACGTTAGAGTTAGATGCATAATCATCTGGGTGGATGGTGGACGGACGCGATCGGAATCGGTTTGGGTGTTGGGTTCTATTTCCGTCTGGTCTGAGAACGTGTTCCCGAGTTCGCTGTTCCCGTTCCCACCATCAACTTTTTCCAAGTTCCAACAAGCACAAGCGTTTGCCACCCCAATCACGGCTTTCTTTCCATCTTTTTCTAAAGTTAGCTTCGTTCTCTCTCGCTCAGTGATTGTGTGACAAGACCACAGTGTAAAATGGCTGACGGCGACGTTTGTGTTGTTGAGATGAACGAATGAACGAAAATTGACGCATTTATAGCTTGGCGTAGGATTCCACGGCGGCTTCGACCACTTTTTCTCGGGAGTGATTCGTAGGGATTCAAGAGCATCTCAAACCGGTAAGATAGCCATCAGAACACTATGGATATTCCTTCAACGTAAGCTGTGCGCCCTGAGTGACAAAGCGAAGGAAGGACTTGATTGGTAAGGGTAGTTTCCTTACTGCTATATCGTACAATCGGTTTCCACTAGTAATTTTATCCAAATGTCAAATTCAGGACCTGATACCCCTCTGAAGAGGCAACTTCGAGATCGAAAAGATCGAAAAGCTTATGTGGATGATTGGGCCCTTGGCGAAGATGAACTGGATGGTAAACGGTCATTCAATTTGCAGGAGAAGCTGGAGAGTGACAGCTACAGTCAAAGTTATGTTAGAGAAATGAGCGGTAGTGATCTGACTATTACGTATCTTCAGAGACATGGTTTTAGTACGCCGCTGCTCTTTAGGGAGAAATCCGGCTTAGGACTCCACGTGCCGACTTCAAACTTCACAGTGAATGACGTTCGGACGTGCGTCGGGTCGAGGAGGATGTTGGATGTGATGGATGTGAGCACCCAGAAGAATTTCGAGATGGCCATGAAAGAATGGCAACGGTATTACGAAGACCCCAATAAGGATAAGCTATTGAATGTTATTTCTTTGGAATTCAGTCATACGAAACTTGAAAACTATATCCATACTCCATCCATAGTCAGGCAGATCGACTGGGTGGACTGCGTATGGCCTAGGCATCTGAAAGAAGCGCAGACAGACCCGACGAACATCATCGATGAAATGTTCTATCCGAAAGTTCAAAAGTATTGCCTTATGTCCGTGAAAGGTTGTTACACAGATTTCCACATCGATTTCGGTGGTTCCTCAGTGTGGTACCACATTTTGAGAGGTGCCAAAGTATTTTGGCTGATCCCTCCAACAGAACATAATATGAAACTCTACGAACAGTGGGTCCTATCGGGAAAACAAGGCGATATATTCTTCGGTGATACTGTAGAGAAATGTTCTCGCATCACGTTAGTTGAAGGGAATACGTTCTTCATTCCGAGCGGTTGGATACACGCTGTATACACCCCCAAAGATTCACTGGTCTTCGGTGGGAATTTCCTCCACTCCTACAGTATCGATAAGCAGATACGCGTAGCCAATGTAGAGGAGACAACGAAGGTAGCTCAGAAGTTCAGATACCCTTTTTTTACGGAAATGCTCTGGTACGTGCTCTGTCGTTACGTCCACGTCCTCTTGGGGCACTCCCACCTCAGAGATATCCCAGACATGGAGCCTCCTCAGAAGCACATTCATCTGACGGCTTTGGAGCTCCACGGCATCAAAGCTATCGTCACTTACCTGCACAAGCTCCCAACAACAAAGAAGAACATACCAGATCTCATAGCAGACCCTGTAGCGCTCATCAAAGACGTTCGAACTCTAGTGGAGCAGCACCGCCACGATCTCCCCGACCGCTCGGTCACTGGGTTCCCGGTTCTGTGCAATCCTGACATGAAGTACGGAGAACGTCGCCTCACTTTCATTAAATCCTTCGTTGGTCACGGAGGTTCGTATATTATTTATCTTCAATCACGTACTCGTACCTATTCTTAATAACTACCATTTTAGGCTCATCATGTCCCGTCTTACAGTGGGGCCAAAAAGGTTTTTTCTGGTAGAAACTATGTTCAGAGCGATTCTTATAGGAAATTTTGCGCTGATTCCGACTATGCCCCATATTCCTTAATCTAAAATAGCTAATTACTTCCCAAAATCGAAAAAAATCCTCAAAAAATGACGTTTTTTATCTTTGAAACCGCTCAAAATTGTTTTTGTCCAAAATAAAATTCAAAAACATGAGAATTCTGAGTCGAATGAGACCACCGCCAGCTCACCAACAACGTATCTAGTCATAATTTTCGTTGATTTTTTCAGTTTTAGGCTTTTTTCGTTTTAGCGA
>JAEMON010000002.1:37312858-37332074 GCA_030264115.1 Lygus lineolaris | reverse complement strand
ATGAATGGAACCTTTTTTTAGCTTCCGAAACAGTTCAGAAAACGAATAACTTTGAAAAATCATGACTACGAGGTTGGTGAACTGGCGGTGATCTCAATCAACCCAGAAGTTTCAGGTCTTCAACTTTTTCTTCGTATCAAACAATTCTGGGCGATTCCAATGGCAAAAAAAGTAAATTGTCAAGGTTTCATGCGATTTTTGGAGACAATAAGTTATTTTAGGTATACGAACATGAGTTAAATTCAGGTTAAGCGCTAAATTGCCCATAAGAATCGTCCTGAACATAGTTTTGCCGAAAAACCCTATTTTGGTCCCACTGTGCGTCAAGTGCTACTGCATAATCTCAGAATTCTCATAATATTAATTTCATATCCATATTCAATATTGCTTCATCTTTTCTACAGGAAAAATGAGGAGAGTGGGGCCAAAGGGTCCTGCCCTGGGTGCCAAACCCAAGGCGAAAGCAGGACCACGAAGAAGACGGACGCGATGCAAGAAGTGCGCAGCCTGTCATCAGAACGACTGCGGTGAATGCGTCTTCTGCCAGGACATGGTGAAGTTCGGCGGCAGCGGACGAGCCAAGCAGACGTGCATCATGAGGCAATGCTTACAGCCAATGCTCCCAGTCACAGCAGCCTGCAGCATTTGCGGCCTCGACGGCTGGGGACAGCAGCTCGCTCTACCCGTGCACAAGCTTGCCAAAGACGCACCTTCTTCCCTTATGGAGTGCTCTGTCTGCTACGAAATCGTTCATCCAGACTGCGTTGGGAAAATCTGCCCTGACATTTCTGGACAAGTACGCAATTCATTCAATATTATGATTGGTGGTGGTTTCTATTCATTTGTGTTTACTCTTGCAGGTATGAATCAATTCATTATGAAGATAAGTAGGTATTATTATGATTACATCCGCATATCGCACCCTGGCTAGAAAAGTGGTACTTTTGAAAAACCTCACTGTTCAGGACAGCCAAAATTTAAAAATCGGTAACCCATTTCGATAGCCTACATCCGAACAGATCCGTTTTGAAAAACCATTTCACTGGCTTTTTCATATAATTTACATGCCATATCACTTTTCTTACCAGAGTACGATAACATTATAATCAACGTTTTATTGGGTGATCCAATCTGCTTCATTATAACTGGCAGTTTCCTACAAGATTCCCTCCAGAGATGAAAAAAAGTCCCATTCACGCAGCATGAGTTGATGAGCGAATTTTCAAAGAATCATTTTAACCAATTTGAGGGGTGATTCTTATAGGAAATTTCACGCTGATTCCGAATATACCATATGTTCCTATGTTTGAGATGGCAATTCACACCAAAAACCTCAAAAAACACGTTTTTTACCGATTTTTGACTGTAAATGTTCAAAATTTGGCCCCTTGGAGTACTCCAAAAATTCTTCGAAAATTCGCTAATGATGGTTCATTTGATTCAATAGAAAAAGTCCCTCGGTTTTTAAATCCCAAAATCCTTCCCAGGGAACCTCTCCAGAAACTGCCAGTTGTAACTTTGAAGTATCATATTTAAACGAGCGGTAAACATTTTTATTGCTCTAGTTAATCAACAAAATTATTGGTGGGTAGGTAAAGGAAATAGACATTGCTGTGATGGTTACCTTGGCACTAACAACTTGAGCTTCATGAGATTCTGGTTGTTCATTTCACTTAGTAAAGGACTTGACAAACACACAGATCACGATTAGGCTTTATTAACCAAAAAAAAAAAAAAAAAAATCAAAAGACAATCAAACAAAAAACCTAATAGTTACTAGTAGTTATTTTCTTCGGTTTTTCGAAGATTTTTAATGTATATTATTTCATAAAAGAGTTGAAAAGAAATACATACCTACTAACAAAACTATTTATTTGTGCTTTTGACATTACTTTCCATAAGTATTTAAACAAAGAAATTAATTCGGTGTTGATGGAATAATAATACTATTGAACAGAATAATATGATTTGTACTGCACAATGAAGGGAGCATAAAACGTCTAGAAACGTTGGAAGAGTAAAATAAAAAGGAAATTCATACATGTGAAAAGTCGTTTATCAAACAAGTGCTCGAAGACTAGTCACTGATCAGTCTCCCAAATTTCGTAAATGTGTGTGTGTGTGGTGGGAGGGGGGGAGGGGGGGGGGGGAAGAAAGCTCTTTCATAATTTGGCTCCTGCCACGCCATTTGAGTTTGAAAGCATTTTTGTTTGAAAAAACGAAAGCCATGTTATGTTCATCAGTTCAGTTCTAGTAATGGGAAGATTGGATAAGCTGAATTAGTTTAATTGATGTTGGTGTAAAGGGTTGATGATCGCCCTCAAGGTATTAGGGAGTTTTAGCTAGCCACTAACGGGTGCTGTTGAGTCATCTTCATGGAGTCTGTAGTGCCAGGCCCTGCGGTGTTGAGGAAACGAGTGACAGCAATCATACTTTTACAGAGATCAATCAATCATAGTTTTTTTGTTGTAAAAACCTAGAAAAAGGCAGTACAACGTCAAAATATAAAATGATTACTTGAAACATAAGGTAGTTATACTGACAACAGCCACTTAAAGGCGGCAAAAAAGTTTGCTATATCGTATAATGAGGAATGGACGCCTTTTTTTATTCTTTAAAATTGTAGGTCTTATTGATAGCATTCCAAAAAGGTGCGATATGATGGGTTGGAAATGAGCGGAAAAAGGGCGAAAAAGGGAAAGGAAAAAGCGTGTGACGTCAGTTGGTATGTATTGCCTTCTTGCTCTCTCACGTGGGAACCGTGTGAAAGGGAGATAAGTAGATTCCAAATGACGTATCACGTGTTTCTTCTTTTGCTTATTCCAGCCAAACTACTCGAATTTTGAGGCTAAAACTTGGGATACAGGGGTTTTCGAGGGTGCTAACTCCGATTCTGAGGTCAAAAATAGCAAATTCCCACCCATGTCCATTCCTCATCCCACATTGATCAATAGAACCTTTAGTCTTCGACGGAGAATCATTGGTGATAGATTCCTGATATCATGAGGTAGGGCGTAGAAGAACCGGGTACTAGCATCACTCCAATTATGATTTGCATGACTTTCAACTCGAACCGAGTTTTGCTTGCAAAACATGGCGGCGTTAATCACCAAGTTACGAAATCAATTGTTGTTATCAACAGCTGTTTGTCTTACAGACACCACCCCCCCCCCCCCCCCCCCCCCCCCCCCCCCCCCCCCCCCCCCCTGGCCGGTGTAACTCAATGTCACAAGAGGGTTGCATCTCGAATTTGCTCGCTCTAGTAGGAGTGCTCGTGTTGGGCCACTGTTCAGTTGATGGCCCTGTTGGCTGCTAAAACTCTCTATTCGAGCGAAGCTTAGAAGGGAACAGAGATTGGATAGCACAAGGCTATTCCTATTGCACTATTAATTACTATTGGAACAGGATGAACTAAGGGGAGTAGAAAATATGGTCATATATGGGACCACCATAAACACACTTGCAAGTTGTGAGAGATTATGTTGATAATGATAGCAGAAAAGAATGAGAAGAAAATTTATCAATCTGAATTTTATTCATGAAGAGACTTCTAATGATCAGAAGCAGAGGCCATTGGTGGTCTTAGTTTTCCCTTGTTTAGTTTTGCCTCATGTTTGAAATATCAATCACCTGTGATTTGGCAGGATTGTTCCCTGGAGACTCCTTTATATATTGATTACTTATGTTCTTTTTATTTTATTTTAATATTTTAAAACTCGCCTTGGTTGAAATACTTTCACATTAACAGTTTATTACTGTAGACTGTATCCACTCAGGTGAACGAGGACCTGCCTAACTCGTGGGAGTGTCCCAAGTGCGTGCGGGACGGCAAAAACAGCGAGTACAGGCCACGGCATTTCCGTGCTCGGCGGAAATGGGACCAACGGCGCAAGTCAGCAGCTTCCGAAGGAGGAGGAGCTCTCAAGGAAGATGACGACGGCCCCATGTCTGACGAATCCGACTCTGAGGAAATGATGGAGGAACACAAGAGCTCCCGCATTGGTGAGTTTATCGAGTCATTTGTCATTCTATGAGTTTTAAAGTAATTCTGGGTTAACGGAGCAGCCGTTGGGTTATTATTAGATCGGATCAGAGCGTAGTGAGTTCAAATACGAATTCTGCGCACAAACTACGTTCAAAACGTGAATTGAGTTCCAGTTCTTACCAGTATTAGGGTGTTCCAAAGCGTGTGTGACCCAAACCTGTACTTTTTCATCCGCACCCGGGATTGGGTTGAACTTTACCCCTAAAGGAAACCTGATGAAACCATGCTGCGATGTTGATGTGTGTATTGCTGCTTGATGGATATAGTTAAGGGCGTTATAAGGGGTGCAGGGAACTCTAGTAATCCGAGCGAGTGTGACCCAAACATTTTAAACCAGTATCGTGTGATTGGGACAAACTTATGTATGTCGAATTTACTTTAGGCATCTCATACAACTCTTCTCAAGGGCTGGGGGAAATCTCCCCTTCCTCTTTCCGATCATGCACCTTAGGAGAACTCATAATTAAATTTAAAAACACTGTTAAAATTCTTCTTATTTTCCACTCCTATCGCAACTTATGAATAGGAGAAACTATTACTAAACTACAACCAAAGAAACCACTACTACTAAAGAATGGTTGCTCAGATACATGGCCGCACACTCAGAAGCAAAAACTCGTAAGACGGCCATAATTTTTTCCGAAGCACCGATTTTCTTTGTGGTTCCTCCTTCCTCCACATCGCTCCGCTAGGGTCACATGCATTGGTTGGTTGGTGTCTGTTTTTCCGTGGATGCTGCTCCGATGTGTTGTATCAGCCCTCTCATTACTTCCGAGTGAAATACAGTGCTCAATTTAAAATTGTTCATATAAAAATTACCACACTGACATGTATTTACTTGAACATGAATGGTAGGTTGCTCACTAATGAGTTAAGAGGTTGAAATGTCCTAGCGTTTGTCCTTGACTTCCCTGCTTTTGATGGAAATACACTTTATCTGACCAGAACTTATCAATTCTCACCTCTGATAATCAGAAGTCCAATTGTACGGTAGTGCGCCTCATGACAATCATGTGAAAGATTGATAAAAACAGAAGTAAATGATTGTTATTATCACCATTGTAGTGTTATGGGTTAGGGTGAGGATTTGTTCGGCTTCTCCTCTGGTGTACAGGCTTATTTTCCTGATGGTGGCAGGAGATTTTTTTGTCGCTGTGGCGGCGCTTGAGGAAATATTCTAATTGCGCTCCTTCCCCTCCTTGAGCTGAAAAGGGTCGAGCTCAAATAGAATAGTTCCTAGAGCGCCGCCAGGGTGAACAAGAAATCCGCAAGAGATAACTTGATTCAGTCACCTAACCTCATCTCAACAAATCTTCTCACCACCTCCCGAGGTGTTCACAAGCTTGTCCACAGTGGACAGCTTTTGTCGATGTTGCTTAGTTACAGAACACCTCGCTTGCAAAACATGGCGGCGTTTATCACCAAGTTACGGACTCAACTGTCTAGGCTTTCTTGCAAAATGAAGTTGATTGAAGTTTCCTGAATAATAGGTACTTTCTTACGTCCATCTCTAGGGATGTTAAATTATTTTTGTATCATGATTGCGGAGAAGCTTCCAAAGCTATCCGAGCATGGGATATCGTCTCGTCTTCATCACACTTTGGCATTTCATCTTCATTATGAATGTACAGCTTTGTATACGTTTATTTTATGGATCTAATCTCCATTGCCTTTGTACTTACAGATCCACCATAATATTAATTTTCAATTTTACCCCTTTGTTTTATTTATGTTAGGTACATAAATATTTGATGACTTTTCGACGTTTCCAATCACGATTTACCTGCCTTTAGTTATATCGTCATAATGTGTGACTGAGTATGTGAGTCTCTACGTTTACTAGACACCTACTGACGATTCGATGTGTTATCCAGGTGGCCATTGGACGTTCACTGGTGACAAAGCTCCTCCCATGAAGATGTCAAAGCACGAGCCTGACCGCTTGACTCCACCTCCGGAGCAGAGCCAGCGGAACATCTTGGACGACCTGCGAGGCGACATGATGATGAGCGACGACGACGATCGCGACGCCATGACTCCGTCGCCGACGTCTTCGCCTAACATGAGTCGTCCTCCGACGCCTGGCTCTCCCTCGCCGCTCACTTCCCAATCGCGAGGTTCCAACTGAACTTTCTACGTGGCTTCATGGCGCGTACGTTTGAAAGGTTCTACTTATCATCACAGCAGTGGTATTGATAGACTTTTTTATCTTGGTTTTGCTGCAAAGTGGTTTGAGTATCTATCGATATCACTTTGCTCATTATTATCATCTGTCTTGTAGTTTCAATATAATGCCATCACTGACAAACCTGTTCCGATCTAATTAATGGAAATACTTTACATTCAGCACTCCGGCTTTGCACTGTTCTTCGAAAACTATAATAGATATATTTTTGTAATGCATGAACTAACATTGTGTTCCCGTGATTGATCGAATGGGTTGGTAGCATAAAAACAACGCATCGTTCCGAGTAACCTCGTATCTTGAAGAAGTAATTGTTTTATAATTATCGTAGATTTATTTAAATTTATAAGTTTCTATCAATTTCTATTTTATATAATGACTACGCCTCCCGCTTACATGGGCAGTTCATCTCATGTTCCTAAATTACATATAGAAGGTTCAATAAATTATTTTTTTGCTGATTCGTTGAAATGTAGAATGATTTTGAGTTGTAGGATGAAAGTTTAGAAAATTTATGATTATAACTTTGAACGGTAGGTAGGTACTTTATATTATTGATTAATCTGGCAGGCCAGTTATAAAGTTATACAAACATAAATGAAAAATATACGTGTATGATGAACACACATATATTCAGTACTTGCGACGGTTAAATAATATATTTTGTTATCATCTTCGTGGATTTCAGAATGTTGAGTGTCGTAGCATGGAAGAAGGAGAAGGAAGGTTCACTCAATCTAAAATGGCGTGCTCGAAATCTGCCTTTTACAGTAACTCCATCTACCGTAATGTTTGGGAACTAGAACTAAATGGTCCATGAAAGAATTGCTCAAAACATTTTCTCGCGCCGGATGGGTCCGAACCCTAAAACATTATCTTGCCAGCTGGTAGGTAGTGCTATGTCCTTCAGCTCTAACTGTCTGAGCCAGTCTGCCTTGTGATTGCCCCCTGAGAAAGAAGGGGTCTCGACTTGCATGCTGACGATTCCTTTCGGAATCTAGGTTATTCAGGGCCTCGGCAGTTTCTTTTGATCAAAACCAATCATTTGGATATTCAATGATGGTGAACTAACCAATGATTAATAATGTAATCGATAATGATGAAATATCCTAGGAAAAATACTATAAATTATCCATTATTCGTGAACTTTGGTTAACCTAATAGGTACCCCTAATAATGTTGAAAGACGGGAAATAATTGGTAATTCATTTTATTGTCAATTCATTGTTACATTTTAGTATAAATATGATCGAATAGATCAGGGCAGACGGATAATAATAATCCAGAATTGTGAATTTGAGAAGCTTCTAAGAATGGTAGATTGACGGAGCACTCTATCGACTGCCGGTTTAACTTAGTTCTAAAACATTACAAAAGATGGAGTTACAGTAAAGGCAGAGGCAGATTTCCAGAACACCATTTCCTATTAAGTGAACCTTCCTTCTCCTTCTTCCATGATCGTAGAATGGGAGATTATGTTATAAAGATTTTGTTTATTTGTGAGAAGTTTTGCCAAATGAAATCCCAGGAGACATGGAGGAATGGTCGATGTGAAAGGGTCGGAAATGATCGTTTTGAACTCGGATTCAGCGTCCTCAAAAAGCCTCTAGTAGGTACCAATTTGCAGGTCAAAAATTCGTTCGGACTTCACAGCTGCTGAAATTACCAGCAGGAGTTGCAGACTTCACGACCGTTTTCCGCTCATCGGATACCCCGTATATTATACCTTTTTGGAAAGCTCTCTCTGAAATCTAAACAATCAAGTAATTAATTATTAATAACTGCGAACATCATGCAGTAAATATAGGTACTCGTACAACGAACTTTTAAATTGTGCAATGGTGAACTCTCATCAATTTTTTCTTGTTCAGAATATTATTCAGAACACTTGGAAAAAATTAACAGGACTTCTAAGAATGTTTCCAAAAATTTGCGGCAGTTAGATTGAGAGTGAAACATATAGTTTAGTAATAAACGCATTTTAGGGGACGTCCCTTTAGATGGAAAATTGTATCAAAACTAAACAGCGATCCACAATCTGTGATCAACGATACACAACTCGTGTATTCGTACGTCACCATGGCGCCAGACCATAGTGGCGTAGAGTTATATTCCGAAACTGTACAGCATTCCAAAATCAAAGATCGTCAATACTCAACACAAGAATTCGTGTGGTGGCACACCGTGGTGCCATTCTGGCACCATAGCACCAGCCCATGATTGGGTCGGGAATGTCTGAGTTCAAAAGGAAAAAAAGCAAGCAAATCGGTTGAGAATTAAGGCGCTGGAGAGCGCACACAAGGTTCAATTAAACAAATCATATGATTTTACGGCATAAAGTCCTCCTCCCCCCCTCTAAATGCAAATTTCGAAATTCTGGTGACGTGTAGTGCACAACTAGACAGAGTCCCAAGTCGAACAGAAAAAAGCTAGCAAACCGGTTAAGAATTAGGCCTATTTTCGTAGTCAATTTTCGTAACGGTTTTTGAGTTATGTGCCATATGAAAGACATGAAAATGTCAAAAAGAGAGCAGGCAAATCTCTCAATAATTAAGCACGCCCTGTGGAGCGCACACAAGATTTTGTAAAAAAACGCACGTTTTTTTGGGGGGCATTAACTCTTAATTAATCCAACTCTTAATTAATCGTCGACATTTGAACAAAACTTTGGATACAAAGTTGGGGGTATTTTTTATTGCCGTGATGGCAAGTATGACCGAAACAAGAAAACATTCTAATCGTACGCGATATGGATCAACATTTGAGCAATACTCGTGAAATATCTATATTTGTATGACAGGATGTAGAGGCGGCTTGTCAGGGTAGGCAAGTTAGATTTAAACGGGAGAAAATTAAAAGAGATACTTTTTTTGTTAAACTGAAATAATGTATTGTACCTCATTATTCATCTTCTTGTGGGTCCTTTTCGTACATGCATTGAAACTCATAATACATTCATTATGATCTGTAGGGGATAGCAATATAATAGTGAAGTTTGGAAGAGTTGCATAGCAAAATTTTTATTTCCATACGACGCTAGATGAGCATGATTTGAAACTCGACTCCAAAGGTTCATTGAATAAAATATTAATCCAAAAGAGGAAAAAAGAATTTACTGTATCAAATTGTTTACTTCTTGACCAATTCACATTTTCTTGTTGAGCAAACCTTTCTACATGTATTTCCATCCTTTTGCTGTACCCCCTGTTCGGAATTCAGATTTTTTGGGAACTTTTCGCCTGCCCTCCAGTCACCTACAAAAGCCCCCACTGATAGGACGTTTGCGTACTACGCGCTACCCCAGTGAATATTTGACTATTGTATGATCCTTGGAAAGTATGTTGTGTTGATTACTCCGTTGAATGAAATTCTCGAGAAACGACCCTTGGGCCAAATCGCATAAACTTACCATTTTCCAACTGCCAAAAAATTATTTTATTTTTTAATTACTAAATTTAGTATAACTAGGTGTATTATTAGAATAATGTACCATAAATAACTATTGCAACGGATTATATTTTCAATATAATTTGACGTACTTTCCAAAAAATGACCACTCATTACAATATTATAAATGTACCAGTGTTACGCTAATTTTTTATCGTAAGTAAATGTGGAATTAATATTACTTGTAATGAATCAATTAGTGTGGACTTGATTCAATGCAAACGTAATAATATTATTATAATTTTGTTGGTAATCCAGACAGTATTGAATCACTAGATATGGAGTAGCCATTTTTATACTATTAAAAATAATGTTTCATTTTTACTGTGATATTCCCGAGTGAAGTTTTGTTACTTACTATAGAACCTAGTTCTTATTGATACGATGCGTGAGATTATACTTTATTGATGTTAGCATTCAGCATATCAAAAAGAGAAATTCTACCCGCCAATCGATCCTTACCACTTTATTGTTGTAAACCTGGTATTCCTACTCGGAATAAATTAATACGAGAGTTACGTTTGAGGCAATTCTTGAGATCCAGTGCAAGCCGGAGTTCCCCAACTCTTGTCATTTAAGAACCTAAAGCACGTGCAGCTGATGAGATTTTGAATTATAGTTGGTAGTGTATCGTCGGCCAATGGAGCCATCTTGTTGAAGTTGGCTTGGGCCCACTAGGGCACTGTGCATAAGTCATTTTTGTGAGTTTGGTTGCTCATAAGTTGTGAGCAATTTTGATTTCACTTCCCTATAAAGGCCAGGGCTCGCCTATTCTCCCTAATACATACATTTTGTATTGTAGAATACTCAGTTGAAAGTTCTTTTGTAGCCAACATGTTTGGTTTCTGCGGATGATGTTGTTAATCATATAATCATACTTCGAAGGAACTTTTTTCAAGGAGACAACAGCGCGGTATGAAGTCTTTACTAAGTCAAAGGCTGTGCAGTGGAGCGTGAATCTGTTACTCCAAAAGAATGGGTCAGGAGCTGCTTTGATTAGGTTATGGTTTATACTCAAAGAGGACCTGTGACAAAAATATGGTAACTTATCATGATTCAACATGGCGACCCTTTGTGAACAGCTGTTTACAAGGTTTTCATCTTGCGCAAGGAGCTCCTCCTGAGTACTTCTTGTAAGGGGCTCCTAGAGCGCTCGAGATGTCCTTAAGTTCACTATTGAAAGTAGTAAGATCTCTACAAGGCCACATCTCATGAGCATTTTCCATCTTTGTTGTTGAAGTGGACGAATCAGCTTTTTTCGAGAGACTACAAATAAATAGAATGTGACAATGCAGTTGTTGATGGGGATGTGAATTGAAAAGTTTCAAGGTCTATTTTCCAGCATTTTTCTCCGCACAAAATGGCGTCCAAAAATTAGAATGTGTTCTAAATCTGCCAGAGGCCTAAAAGAAACTCTGCCAGAATGCGCACCGTGTTGTGGGGGGGTTACAAAAGTTGACCTTGGAAAAAAGCTGTTTCTTCCTCTTCAACCTTGGAAAAAAGCTGATTCGTCCTCTTCAACTTCATGCCCAAAAAAACTGGAACAACGTTCGTGTGATATGGTCTTTAGGTTATATAGAATGCTTATATGGGCGCTTGTCATCCCACATGTCAGCTGAGAGATCCGTGCCCTGTGCATGGCTCCGTTACTTTACTCGTTACTTACCGTTACTTAATCCGTTACTTTACCGTTTTCGACGTATCTGTCCTTGCTGCAACTCTCTAATGGATTTGCTCATTGCACGAAAGGCTGATTTATCGTACGTCTTGCAACACTGACATAGTTAC
Organism: Lygus lineolaris; assembly: GCA_030264115.1. Classification (NCBI taxonomy): domain Eukaryota; kingdom Metazoa; phylum Arthropoda; class Insecta; order Hemiptera; family Miridae; genus Lygus; species Lygus lineolaris. Next base: position 37,320,609 of record JAEMON010000002.1, on the reverse strand, counting down.
CAGTCATTCCCGTAACTCCTCCAAAACTCTCCATTCCTATTGAAGGCTGGTGCGTCCTAATCCATTCTATCAGTAACAGATTCACGCTCCACTGCGCAGACTCCAACTTCTTACCGCGCTGTTTAGTAGGTACGGCTCTTTTTTTTTCATTTTGTGTTTACAATAATATTAGTAGTAATAAATGTCGTAGTCGAGTATTATTTGCTTGAAAATGTGCAAGTAGAGTCTTGCTTTTAAAATGAATAGTGTAATGACTGTAATGAGTACGTTATATATTTATTAATATCAACATAACCATGTAGTTGTTTCATTAGGCTGAAATTACGTAAAATACCTTCATCCTTCGTGAATCACTGAATCGATTGACTAAACAATGACACAAATAGGACATTGCAAGTAGTTAATTTAATATGTACCTACTTGAAGTATCTACGCTGTCCTTTTAGTGTTGAAATTTACCGTCTACAGTTAGGCAGCCTTGATCCTATTTTTTGAGGAATGTATGTATTATGGTTTGTGTACGTGAGATTTTCTATTGAACGTTTTTCAAGGAAAAACGATTGTATGGCAGTGTGATACAACTCGGTGCATAATGAAATGGTTCTGACTCTTCAAACCCATTTTGGTTACCTACCTTAGTTCTCAGTTTTTGGCTCAACAATGTAGAAACAATCTCAACGGGTTTTAAATCAACCTCATACTTACTAAGATGGTGAACTGCGGAAAAGTAGTTGTCAACTTGTATGTAGTTACGAAATAAAAAATGTCATACAACTTAACAAAGGCTCAAAACATGTTGGAAACCCCTGGAAACACCAATCATGTTTAATTAGGTAATAATAATAGGTAGTAATACTTTTAATGTTAGGCAATTTATCATTAGAAATTGGGAGCCCCGTAATGGTGGAAAAAATTAATTGTACGGTTAACAGCATAACATACAATGTATGTCATACCGATGATACCGCAAACTGGAAGTGGATTTTAGAGAGCACAAAAACATTTTTCATTTCGAAAGTGAAAACAAAGCTTTGTAGGATTTATGGGTTTTATAGTGTTTAAAACACCACCAATAATTAGAAATATAAAACTTTATTCATTCGGGAACGAGAGAGAACACAAACAACAGAATCAATTTTTAGGAAGCGGACATACACACATTTTTTCACTACAACAGACGCTCGCCAACACACTGTCCAGGCGCTGTTCATCCCGCGAACTCTGTCGGAGTAAATAACAATTACTATCTTGTGGTAGGTACTATCCTTCCTCCAACAAGCTTCTGGTGCCTTGCAGACTCGGAAGCAAAAGGAACGCTGATTTGAAAAATGGGATCTGCGCATGGGTAGGAATTGTCCAGTTTTGACCTCCAATTTTGATTAAGCACCCTCTAAAACCCCCTCAAAACGAGTGGAAGGGACGCTTGTGACTAGTAAATCCCTGAGCCCCCCCTCATCAACATGGTTGAGATGACTTAGGAAGTTCTAAATATAAGACCCGTTTTCGCTTATCAGATACCCCTCATGTTGCACCGTTGAAAGCTCTCTCTCTGGGAGCATTCAATTGAAGTACAAAAAATGTCCATGCGCAGAGTCCATTGTTGTTTGTTGTTATTAAACCTATTAGGTACCTATCCAAGAAAAACAATTCCTAAACTAAACCTAATTAGTTTCTAATGCTTCTGCCTTATACTAGGTAGGTTCGAATCGGATTTAGGAGTAGACATTCTGTATATGGGGTTTTGGAGGTTGCGGAATCTGAGGTCAAAAGTGCCGAATTCCGACTATCATCTGTTTGTCGTCTATTAGGGTTAGGTAGGGTACCTACCCAGAAAACCGCTAGGTATTTTGTGATTGAAGGTGAAGGGATGAAAAGTAACGCAGATAGTACAAAACAGGAAAATCTTTATTTTCTCTTAAATTTCAACAAGATTTCATAAAACTTTGAACTTACTTTAATAATTAAGATAGTGGTAACTGTTCACAGGTCTCAGGGTTGTGTCAAGATTTGTTCGATTGAACGAGAAAAACTTGTTCGAAAAAACCGTTGATAAATTTAGATTAGGTTACTGAAGTTGAACTACAGAACATGAAATCTTTCTTAAATTCTAATAGGATTTTTATGCGTAAAAAATACAGGGAAACCCTTGAGTTGTTCTAAAACTGAAGCCTTCCCTAGCTTTCGTATTAATTTATTGGAATTGAGGACGTGGCTCCATGGAGGGCGAATAAATAAACTCACCTACAGATAGGCCTATTTCGCGGAGACATCTTCAATACGGTTCCACAGAATGTCAATGACAGCCTGTAATTGTTTTGTTTTACTGAACTCGGCTAACCTAAAGGGTGGAAAGAAAAGTAGGTTGGAATTGAAATTGGCCGTTCTGATCAACCTCCTTCACGTTTGACAAAATAGGTAGCGTAGGGACTGTAAATGGGAAGGCGCTTTGTCATCTACAGGTCCCAGTGCGCAATAATAGTGATCTGCTGGGAAGCCTACCAGCAGAGAATGCGGCCAGTAGACAGGGGAAGGAACTTCCAAACCTGCGGCCGCCACATTATACCCCCTTTACAGAATTCGAAGGGAGAAGGTGCAAGAAGTTCCCATGGAAGAAACAGTTTCTTCCATGAAGTTCCACTGGGCTACTACAACTGCCAGGGGCCGACGGCTTGGTTGGCCAGACTCCAGACAGCAAAGCTTAAACATGTAGCGAGTGAGAAATTAATGTGCTCCAGGGCCCAATAGCAAGTGCTAAAGGTCGTCTGAAGACACAGCTAACTGAAGTTCTTGTGTTCAGGGGTCACCAGTGAAGGGATTTAAGATGGCAAAGGTGCTATGCCATCTCGTACATGGTAACCCCGAAGAGATCAGAACGTTGGATGCTCATATCACGTCTGGGTCACCAATGGCGAAGGCACTATGCCATCTCGTACATGGTGACCTCGAAGAGATCAGAACGTTGGATGCTCATATCACGTCTGGGTCACCAATAGCTAAGGTGCTATGCCATCTCGTACATGGTGACTCCTAAGAGATCAGAACGTTGGATGCTCATATCACCTCTGGGTCACAAATGGCTAAGGTGTTATGCCATCTTGTACATGGTGACCTCGAAGAGATCAGATCGTTGGATGCTCATATCACCTCTGGGTCACTAATGGCGAAGGTCCTATGCCATCTCATACATGGTGACCCCGAAGAGATCAGAACGTTGGATGCTCATATCACCTCTGGGTCACTAATGGCGAAGGTGTTATGCCATCTTATTCATGGTGACCCCGAAGAGATCAGAACGTTGGATGCTCATATCACCTCTGGGTCACTAATGGCGAAGGTCCTATGCCAAACACAGGTCCCAGTGCACAATATCTGCTGGCAAGCCTACCCGCAGAGAATATGATGGCCTGCAGACTCAGGAAGGAACTTCCAAGCCTGTGACCGCCACAGGAGGTACCTCTACCATGTCCGTACGTATTACCTTTGTGAATACTTAGCATTGATTGCGTCCCCTACACTAAGCATGATGGGAAAATTCCATTTCGAGGCTTGGTTTCTATCTATGTGAGAATGAACCAGCAAGACAATTAGAGCACTACGCTCCCGTTAATCTTGGGAATGAATTAACCAAAATATGCCAAAAAATTAGTTTTTTTCCACAATGTTGAGCTTTTACCTGAAACCTCTCCCAAGGACTTTTATGAACTTCAGTACCTACAAACAATTTTTAATACCCGCCTCATCTCCAGGAAAATATTCTGAGTACCGCAATCAGCACAGGCCAATACTTTTGAACCCATGTTCAAAACAAGGCCACTCAAAGCATTGAAAACTGCTATTGGAGTTCTTACTTGCTTCTTTCTGTAAAACTAGGGCTTGTGGGTTTGAAATGATCAATAATTAGCTGGAATTTTCTCGGTAAAATTTGAGCTACCAAAGCCTCAATATTCTGCGCAGAATCTTCTGTGAGATTTTTAAAGGCAATCGAACAACGTAAAATACTCGGAGCTTTCGTTGACTCCATCTCGAAACTGATTTTTTAAATTATACGTCATTTTTGAAGATACCTACGTCCTCAATATTTATAATTCATCGTGGCGCAGTCGTTCTCTTCAGAATTTCTTCAATGGTTTTTTACACATGGCTTCCTAATTAAGTACTTATTTCTTTTAAAAGTAAAGCTTAAGGGGTTGTTAATTTGGAATCGATGTAAACTCGGAGCAAGTTGGGTAGGTAAGAACATCTCTGCTATTTTAAAAGCGTTATTGAAATTTAACTCGATTGGTTTACTACCTATGATTTGAGTTGGAAAATGCTCAAATTTACTTGGTGGGTTTAGTGCTAAAACTTGGAGATATTCAAGTTCTTTATGACCACAATAAATTTTCTACTGAATGGTTGGAGGATTTTCGATTCAATTTCATGTCTGATCGAAACTATTGAGGCTCGAAAACTTATTTTGCTCATTTCCCCTAAGCGGTTTACCGAAAAAGTCTCCCATTTTTTGGCTCAAGTGAAGATTAGGATGATTCATCTCGTGGTTCATTTATTCAGTAGGTATTTTGAATGTAAGGAGATATTTTTCAGCTAGGAATCTACCAACACTAAATTGTAGGCTGGATTTCGAATACCCCTATGCCTTGCAATCGGAAGGTAACGTTTCAAAATCTATGAGTTTCTCTAATCTACATTAGTGTTTCACAACCTCGACACAATGACTCGAGAGAGAATAGAAGCTATGAATCTATAGAAAAAATAAAATGATCCAATAAGCACCCTGCGTTTCTTAGTCAATAATATTGTTAGGTAAGGAAAGTACCACCATAGAACTCAGAAAAGTGTTCTCTTTCGTAGCTAAGTACATTTAGGGATACTCGATACCTGGTAAGGTATCAATACTGTACCTACTTGGAAAGTAAGTATCGTTAGAAAATTATCTATACCTGTAATTATTGGTCGTGAAGCACCGATATTTAGGTACTACATGTATCGATAATATAGCTTGTCCCATTCATATTCAACATGATTAGGAAAAGCTATATAAAATAATATTAGGTACACGTATCAATCGTATGATACCTAGTATTTTGCTCAAATCTCTTTCAGATATCGGGATCGAATACTAAAGTCATCTCAGGGCTCATTAAGCCATCATCATAATGACACAATTAAGAAATAATGATATTTGAACTTGAATCATAATAAAAATAAATGCGTTTATTTATTCTTGAATAATTGTTTCAGAATAGAAAAGTTTATTAACTTGAATCATTAAAAGTAAAATACAGAATAAAAATAAATGTTTAACGCCCCTAGACTCTTGTCAACGCCATTCAGGAACAACAGTTTATTTGAAAAAAAAAAACTATAAACAAAAAAAATTTAATTTTCGGTTCCTGATTTGGGTTATGATGCCCAACAACGAGGTTGGGGACATATGAGAATCTTCTAGTCTATGGGCACACTGCTTCCTGTGAGTTGGGAACTTTTTGGGACACAAGTTGGGATGGGATGTCTCTTTTTGGCTTTAAAAAAAAAAAAACCCGGAGTCCTTCCAAATCAATATGAGTTTTAGTAATTTGTTGTTCTGATACCCACCTACTTCCTTCGATACCAAAGATTTCCAGTAGGTACCTACTCGCATCGAAATTATCGATACTGCACTCATATCGGTACATACCTACCCAAGTATCGCGTATCCCTACCTATTAAAGTGAAACTCTGGTGTGTTCTGTGGTAGGTAAGTACCTATCTATCGTGGGAAGCTAATAATACCTAATGCTCTAAGAACTTCCCTCGTCTGAGCCACGCTCGTTGGTTGGAAACACGTTTTTCGCCTACGTTTAATAGTATTGTCAAAAAATAATTGTACTCAAATAATTATTCAATCTCACTTCCAATTTCATTAGAAGACAACGCAGCATCAAGTTCACCCTTCATAAAGTGAAACGGATTCTTTAGTTCTCTGCCTTCATTCCACACGCAGCGGACCCGTATGCGGTGCGTTATTTGCGAAAAGTTAGACAGTAAACCACCTTAAATACGAGAAAGACTTTTCCTAGCACAAATCTGTTTCACTGATACAGTCTGAAGCCTACCTACTATACCGTATGTACACAACCTTCAGATTCTAAAGTGACAACCTAAAATCAGAGTCTTCCAGAACATAAAGAAGAAAGTAAACTCAATAATTGCCGATTTCTACTATTGCGGGAATTATGCGAATAATTTTTTTTATTTTTATACACTCACAACCTCAAACTCAGAAAGGTAATCAACAAGCTGGTTCTTTCGATGTCAAGCGTCGGAAATTTATGCGCCCAGTTTGTGCGACGACCAGCAAAATCAGCGACCTGATTTTCTACGTTTCGCTCCAACATTTCGAGCCAAGCATGCGCAGTTGACTTTTCCCATTTCGTCTTTTCGCCTCTAAGGTGTTCTAGAACTTAGAAAGGCAGGATCGACGGAAGCTACTTTTGCTGTAAGAAAAGCGTGCATGCAGAAGAGGAGGGCCTGGAGGTTTGAGCATTCCAACTCCTGAAACAATGAATCGAATCAATCTCACAAATAGGTAAATAGGTACGAACCTACTAGGTAGGGGAGAGCGGGGCACAATATGACCGGTGGGTGACATTGACCACCATGAGTGATATTGTGAAGGCAGTGTAAAGGAAGTTTTGGAGGCCATCAGCTGGGATAATTGCTGTCTTTATCACAAGTTTGTTGTGGGGAGGCTGATAGAGTGTCAGCGTAAGCTATTTCTCACATTCAACACTTTTGTTGGCATCAATTTTGCTCTCCTGTCCAATAAAAACATGTCTACAAGACATCACCCACCAAATCGGTTAAAATCATTCTTCGAAGATTCGCTCATCAACTAATGCTGCATGAATGGAACTTTTTTTACTTAGTTGTATTTTTTTACTTAGGAAATCGGATGATCCTTTTGGTGCCTGGTAGGGCACATTGTAGTCAATGTTCTGATCACCGGTCATACCATACCTCATAATTACCCCACCACTGTTCGTATAAGTGCTCCACATCGGTCACTGGTGGGGCACATGTGGCAATTTTAGGCCACATTTAGGCACGTTATTGAAAGGTCCTTCTCATGCCTTAAAAAAAGGAACTCTGGATGTTAAGTGGAAAAGAATGCATTAATAAACTAAAGAGAAAACAGGGAGTTTTCAACAGAAAAACATTAAAAAATGGTCAAATGTGCCCCACCAGTTGGTCAGAAGTGCCCCACATCGGTCACCACTGGCGCACATGTGGCAATTTGAGGCCACATTAAGGCACGTTATTTAAAGGTTCTTCTAATGCCTTAAGAAAAGGAACTCTGGATGTTAAGTGGAAAATAATGCATTAATAAACTAAAGTGAAAACAGATTTAACGTTATTAGTCGGGATGCGGCCCAGGAGGTAAAGATACGAAATTTACTGCATGTTCAATGCTGTATTTTTTCCTTTAACGTTTCGTACGAACACTGCGTACATTCTCAAAAACTTGGATTTGGAAATAAAGGGCGGATCATCCGAGCAAGTGCTCGAACACGTCAACGTGGTATAGAAAAAAGCAGTCACAACAACAACAGGTTCGAAACCAACCAAGTAGCATGTATCAAAACCAATCCAACAACATCTTCTATTCAAACAAAAAACCTTCAGCTCATTGCTCACAGCTACCAGTACTCTGGTACTTTGATTGAAAGTTTTAAATTTGATCTGCCCTTCTTTGAGTTTTTTTGTGGCGT
>JAEMON010000002.1:37274469-37285408 GCA_030264115.1 Lygus lineolaris | reverse complement strand
AATAAACCGTTGTGTAATAATTTGCAGCGTTTTAAAGTAGTGTTCATAATTTTTAGCGATAGGTATCAGACATGAAATAATACGACAATGTTATTATAATACAATTTATTAAAATAACGAAATGAAATGAAAAAAAAATAGGTACTTACCTACAACATTATAATTAAATCGTTAAATTTGGAATTGTTACGAACTACGAAAGCGACACCGAAATCAATGAGATACTTGAGCTTGAATTTGGGAAACTAATCCATCGATGTTCGGATTAATTCCACTGATCCAAAGACGTAAAGAATTTTCCAAATTATTGACTTTCATCAACTTTTCATTCACTTTCAAACAAAAGTAGAATGAGTATCCTGTAAAGAAGATTTTTCCAAGTCATTGTAACTGTTGTGCCTTAAAAACTTGATTAAATTTATTAATAACAAAGACTTGTCTAAAGTTGAAATGTAATAAAATGTAATTGATCTCATGATTTATACCTCACTTAGTAATAATTATGAAGTTTTAATAAAACGTTTGTAACCTTAGTCGTGTATCTTCCATTGCTTACCATAAGAGCCCAAAGTGTATTCAAATACACATTTGCAAATTTGCACTTTCTGAACAGTAAATTTTTTAAAAATGTCTTTCATTGTAATGTTCTTTTATTTCGAAGCATTTTGAGTTAAAATAGATGAAAAAAAAAAAAAAAAAATTTGCTTAGTTCTATGTCCTTAGGTAATTATCTGGATGTTTGTTTCGTTTAGGACTATTCCCTCTATTGGGGTATAGGAAGTATGGCTTTCCTGTGAGTTGCTTAAGTCAAGTCGAACTCCAATATTTTTAACTTTTTATCGTGAGTTTTCTCAATAGTTCTCTTAGAAGTAAGTAGTAAGAGAACTATTGAGAATGATTTTGGCGAAAATTTGTATCCTTGGATTCATTAGGGTTAATGGACCAATTTTGCTCAAATTCGGAGGGTATTCGGACGATGACACCAGGATCTGAATTTGAATTGAAAAACTTTGAATTTGGTTTAGAAAATTATGGATTTGGTTTGGACTTGGAAAACTATATCCCAATAAGAAATTTAACACTGATTTCACACGGCCGAACGATCCCATGAGAAATTAAAAGGAAACGCGGAATTAACAATTCAAATAATCGTTATATTCCTCAGATGAAACTGAGGTCCGGGGGCGTCTGCTAAAGACGAATGACAGATCGAAATCAGTGGGCAGAAAATCAGGAAATTCGCAAAAGCATGTTCCAATTTATGTAATTATCAGTAGATACGCAGCTTTTTTGTTTGGCGGTTTCACCCATTTCTAAATGACCATCCTTCTGCCCACCTTCTATTGGAAATTCTTTGATCACTAGGTAGCGTGTCTTCTGGCCACTGGTCACCTACTAGAGCCGCCACTGGTTGATCAGAGGCTGGCCAAGAGGACAACAACAGTAAAAGCTAATAGTAGAGCCATTGAAAGATAACTTGTAGGCTGAGGGCCAGCTGAGGACACCCGGGGAGCGAAAAATCCTACTCACGCTCGCTCGCTCGTCCCGAACGAATATTTCCCACGATGCTGCTGCCCTTCTATCCGGAGCTCAGGATCTCGTAGGAGCTTGAGAGATCGACTCTTCTCGACAGATTTTTATTAAAAATGGTCATTCGTAAGGGGAAACATCATAAAAGGTACCTACCGCGTACCAGAGTTGGGCAGTAGTATCTACTTTCAAGAAATAAACAAAAGAAACCGAAGTTAATGAAAAAATGTAGTCTATTTCCACGGAAATAATGAGTTACAAAGAAAAATCGATTTCGACGGTTAGGCCATCATCAGTAACAAACAAGAACTGAAGGTACATCAGAAAGCTTATATAGTCACAGGAGAAAGTGAACTTTAATCCCACTGGTCGAAAAAAGTGAAGGGGCTGAGAGGAATACCCAATCACGAGCTAGTAATGTGAAAGGGTTGGAAGGGAACTTGAGTCCTATTGGCTGAGAGAAGTGAAAGGGGGCCGGAAGGATAACCAATGCCAATCAAGGCAGACATAGTGAAAGGGGGTCAAACAGTGGTGAAGGGTATGAAAAGGGTAAAACCAAGCTGTTGCCGGAATAAACCTAATGGTGAAATATGTTTTGGAATTACCTCATTCAAACATTTACCAGACCTATCAATTAATTATTTCGAATTTTTCAAGTCCATTCAACATGCCTCCCTTTGGACGAAAATGAAGAAATTCTACAAATTGTCTATTTTTGTCAGATCAAAACTAAAGCTATGATTGGACTCACTCAGATGACTTGCAAAAGCAGAATCACCCTCGTTACTCCTGAAATCTTTTTCATGTTCTCCAACTCTTTCCCTAAATTTCCTACCAGTTTGACCACAATACTCAAGCCCACACGAACATTTCAATTTACAAACCCCACTTTTGTCCTGAACTTTAATTTTATCATTAACAGAACCCAATGCATTTTCGAGATTAATTTTTATTTTTGAAACCCACTTTAAAACCTCTAGATGATAGAATTTTGCCAATTTTATCCGAAACTTTCCTATAGTAAGGTATATTTTTCCACTGTTTTTCCTCTAACACAACTTCTCTAACCAAATTTGACACCCACTCCCTACTCTTTTTCCTAAAAACCTCATTCCAATAGATGCACGGATAAGACTAATCTCTTTAGGGAGCTTCCTCGTGCTCCTTGGAAATAGGTTGGTATTTTGTCTGTGCAATACCTCATCAACCAACAATAACAAACTGTTGTTACATACTAACTACTTTTCTAACACTTTAAGCAACACTGTTGCGTGAGTAAACCATTCAGGTAGAGATTTTCGAAGTAAAAATTAGTTATTCAGATGGCTCCAACATTTACAGATTCTCAAAATGTAGGGGACTGGCCATAGCAAAATCCGTTTCGTTAGACATTATTGAACGTAATCCTGAATTTCATCGGTATTGTTGTCAGTCGTTAGTAATTTATTGTAACTACCTATAAAATGTAGTTAACTACTTTTGCAACTACTCGTACTAAAGGATCTAGTTATTGGTAAATAATTGGTAAGTTGCTCGTGTTCAACTAGTAACTACAAAAAAGAGATGTTAGCAGTTTAACTTCATTACACCAGAGTAGTTGTAGTTAGTGATGTAACCATCTCCCTGTCGTGGAGACTAGAGTGGTTCAGCCCTTGGATCGCTCGGGCGTACTAGCCCTTCTCTTATTGGCTGTAATAACTAGCCATCCTATTGGCCCTTCGGATGTATTGTATATAAGGAGGCAGACTCGCCCTTACCATTCAATCTTGAATAAACCATTATACGGAACTCGTCTGTTCTTCGATTACCTTAGTTAGTCATTGGGAATCGTAACTACATTTTACCCAACTCTGCATCGTACGTACTGTCGTGAATTATTCATCCATTTCAATATTATAGGATTTTAGTGAACTCGATAAATTAATTTACCAAGACGAGCAGCCATAATTGCAACTAATATCGTGACTGCTTCAGCATCCATGAGGTTATTATTTGTTTGAACCCTAAATTTAATGCCACTTTTTAGTTCTGGTATTCCCACTTTGATTTGGAATCAAGAAGCACCACTTTGTTAAGGCTGGAGGGGTCAATCAAGGATGGTAGGTACATAATAATTTCCCCTCCCCTTGCTGCAAGAAAGGTGACGGTACGTCTTAAGTCAACCCGGTCTAGCCATTGTGTAATAATTGGTCAGATCAGGTGACGGCTCGTGAATGGACTCGCCATCCCAGAGAGGCATTGATGAGGACGTAAAAATAACATAGTGAAGACTGGATCGCTCAGGCGCTATCTGTTGAGAGCTCGGGCGTACCGTCACAACTTATCGCAGGAGCAGGAATGTGAGGTGAAATTCTTGATTGAAGAGGAAATTTCGCCATTCAAGCCAAAAAGTGAGAGCCAAATTTCAGATGTAAATAAGAATGGTGCATTTAGATATACTGTATGAAACATGGAAGTAGTTATAATGGGGAACAGATTCATGTTCATCTTGCTTCCGAGTCAATCAAGTTAAATAGCTGAAGAATTGTGTTCAATTTCTGGAAGTGACGTTTTTTCCCCTCCAAAATCAGAATTTCCATCGCATTTCAAGTGTTAGACCTTTTGGAACGACTTTGGTTCCGTGTCAGTCTGTCCGCGAATCCTTGAAGCAAGTATAACTTCCACAACTTGTATTCGATTTTGATGAGATATCCAGGATTACGCGCCCTAGACGGTCCCATATGAATTTCTGCCCAGTCGGATCAATAACAGCCTCTGCGCATGCGTAAACGTAAAATCCTTCATGTGTCAATCACTCGCTCCCTAATGGTCTGATTTCTCTCAAATTTGGAGTATAGTTGAGGATCATGAAGAAACTTGAAGTGCTTGCAACTTCCACAATTTTCATCTGATTTCGATGGGATGTGCAGTGATAATAACACATTTCAATGACCATGTTATGGATACGAGGAAGCTATGTGCAATACCCAAATGGAAGACTTTTTTTGTTGTTTCAAAATTTGGTTTAACGGAGGTGAAATATGAACGGACGAGGGTGGGAAAGGAAAAAGCTTGTGACCTCATTAGCCAAATATCTCCCTCTCCCTCCTGAACGAGGAAACTGGGTGAGAGTGACATAATTTGACAGACGACAAAACGCTTTCTTTAGCTCATTCCCACCGCAGGAGAGGGAAATACAGGGGTTTTCGAGGTTGCTGAATCCGATTGTGAGGTAAAAACAGCAAATTCCGGCAGACGTTTGTCCCCTATTCGAAAGAAGAATTCCTTTAGCTAACTGCTGCTGCTGTTGCCTTATGTTCACAGGTATGACAAGGTTACAAGTAATCGATCAAAGTTGATGTTGTAGGTAGGTATATCTGGAAAAGTATTTGGATTCTGTCAAACATAACACACAATTTTCGACTGGCTCCACCCGCTCTGCAGAGTTAACTATATGAAATGGCACACTTCTCAGATTTAGATCTTCACCACATCTCTTGAGGTTCAAGGTTCACTGAATCACCTCTCCAACAAACCCTCAATCATCTACAGCTCTTAAGTAGCTCTGGTTATGTGTATGTGATTCTCAAATTGGCAGTTCACCACGAAGGCAATTTTGAGGAACCTGCTGAATTATCCTAGAAATGACACACTTCTCAGACCTTCAACACATCTCTGGATGTGCGAATATCACTGAACTAACAAACCTCCAATCTTCTAGAGCTTTTAAGTAGCTCTGGTTTATGTGTGCGTGATTTTCAATAGATTTTGATGGGTTTCCTCAGACTTCTTGTGAAGATCAACTATTTTGTAGGTATTGGAAACCAACAATATTAAAACCACCTTTTAGATTTCCACTGTTTATTTAATTATGCAAAGCTTTTCGACGGTTTTGCCGTCATCATAAGGCTTTCAATACAAATGTTGCTATCACTCTCACTGTAGACCAGTTCTATATTATAACTTCAACGTCATTTTCCAAAGTCATTTAGCTTCATTTCCATTAACATTATCATTGTTACAAGATAGATCCACCTAACTCCATGTCATTAGCCTCATACTACTTCCGTTCACATCAATTAGATTTTGAACATCCATGCAAATGTTGCTAGCTTCACCTTCACTGTAGTTTTGTTTCATAGTTGAGTTAAAGACTGATGATGACGGCAAAACCGTCGAAAAGCTTTGCTTCATTAAATAAACAGAGGAAATCTAAAAGTTGATTTTAATACTGTTGGTTTCCCGAAACCTACATAATGTGATTCTCAAATTGGCAGTTCACTCCGAAGGAAATTTCAGGTTATCCTAGAAATGGCACACTTCTCAGATCTTCACCATATCTCTAGAGGTTCGAGGCTCTCTCAACAACCCTCAATCGTCGGGAGCTTTTAACTTGATCTGGTTTATGATTCTCATATTGGCAGTTCAATTCGATGGCAATTTTGAGGAACCTGCCGAGTTATCTACGAAATATCACACTTCTCAGATTCAGATCTTCACCGCCAATCTCTTGAGGTTCGAGGAACTCTGAACTAACAAACCTCCAACCGTCTAGAACCTCCAATCATTGCTCTGGGTTATGTTGTTCTGGTTCTCAAATTTGCAGTTCGCTCTGAAGGCTATTTGCTGAGTTATCTATGAAATTGCACACTCCTCAGATTCAGATCTTCACCACATCTGTTGTGGTTCAGGCATTCAATAAGAAGTTCATTTCAAAGGCAGTTTTGAGGGACCTGCTGAGTTATCTACGAAATGGCACTCCTCTCAAATCATCCCCGCATCGGTTCGAGGCTCCCTTAACCAACAAACGTCTATAGTCCTTTTGAGTTGCTCTGGTTTATGCGTGTGTGATTCTCAAATCGGCAGTTCATTTCGATGGCAATTTTGAGGAAACTGCTGAGTTATCTGTGAAATGGCACACTTCTCAGATCTTCACCACATCTCTTGAGGTTCAGGCTCTGAATTATAGCAGTTCAAGGTAATTTCGAGGAACCTGCAGAGATTTTGCGAACCTTATCAGTGAAATGGCGCACTTCTCAGATCTTCACCACATCTCTTGAGGTTCGAGGAACAGTTTAAATCACTTCTCCAACAAACCCTCAATCGTCGCTCTGGTTTATGTGTGTGTTTGCTTGTGATTCTCAAATTGGCAGTTCATTTTTGAAGGCAATTTCGAGGAACCTGCTGAGTTATCTATGAAATGGCGCACTTCTCAGATCTTCACAACTTCTCTTGAAGTTCGAGGCACACTTCAAATCACTTCTCCTACAAACCCTCAATCGTTGGTCTGGTTTATTTTGTGTGTGTGTGTGTGTGTGTGATTTCCAAATTGGCAGTTCATTTTGGAAGGCAATTTCGAGGAACCTGCTGAGTTATCTATAAATGGCACACTTCTCAGATAAACGTCTTTTGATCTTCGTGTATCAATGAGTACAAGAGTACACGAGTGGAGTGGTGGAAGGAATGGACGAGGGACGAAGGGAGGGGCGTCCGTCGGAGGGGAAGGGGGTCGTAGGGGCGTCCGCCGCGTGTGCCGGCCTCCCACCCCTCCACTCCCTGCGTTACGCCCGACGTAACGTCCGCCACGCTCCTCATTCAACGTCCGACGTCCGTCCGTGGGCCACCTCGCGCATCTTTCCTCCCTCCCGCGACCGCGCGACCCGCCGCCACGATTTCCGACCCGGTGCAACACCTTGCGACCACGACGTCCAACCTGTGGCGCGTCGTCGTTCCCCGGCCCGGGGAACATCAGCCGCCTCCGCCGGGCCCCGAATGGGGGTACGTGCCGCCTCCGTGGCCTCCCGCCCCCGTCCCGACTCATCACTCGCTCCACAACGTTCAGCAGCCTCGTCCTGTCAAAAGACCTCTCTCAGAAAGTGATGACTGCGACGACGCATTCTCTGAGGAAGGCTCCTCCAAGGAACAGTAAGTCGAAATTCTGAATTATGTGCTAAATTTTGGCAATTTACTATTGGTAGGTACTTTGCAAAATACAATTAACAGTGAAAATTGGTATCGAAACTTTCAACAAATAGGAATCAACATTGTCGAAGAATAGGAAGCAAAATCATCAACAAATAGGAAGCAAAATTGTCAAAGAAATAGGAAGCAAAATCGTCAACAAGTTGGAAGCGAAATTGTCATCAAATATGAAATTAAATTGTCAACAAGTTGGAAGCAAAATTGTCAACAAATACGAAACAAAATTGTCAAAAAATAGGAGGCGAAATCGTCACCAAATCGTCGCTTAAGAAGCAACACGCCCTATCAACCATTTTCATGAAAATTAGGTTTTGACTGATTCTTTTTCGATTTCTCACGCTGCATCGACTGGTTAGCTCAAAATTGCTTCAAATAGACTAAAAAATCGAGAAATACTCGAAAAACATAACACCCCCATCTACCTCAATACCCCAATTACTTATTAGGACATCACCCCGTATCACTCTAAATTTCCTAATTTCTTCAATTAATACTTTTTTCAGTATTGACGAGTACAGGAAGGCAAGAAGTGACTGAATAACGGGAAACAAAGGGACATGTGATCAAAAACTAGATTCGGTTTTTTCCTCCTCCTGAAAAATTGGGATTTGGTTGATAGGGCGTGTTGCTTCTTAAGCGACGAAATAGGGAGCAAAATTGTCAAAAATATTAAGCAAAGTCGTCAAAAATAAGAAGCAATATCGTCAAAAAATACTATGCAAAATTCTCAACAAATAGGAAGTAAAATTTTCAATTAAATAGGAAGCAAAATCGTCACCAAGTTGGAAGCGAAATCATCAACAAATATGAAACTAAATTGTCAACAAATGGAAAGAAACATCAAATTCGAAGCCAAATTGTCACCAAGTTGGAAGCAAAATTGTCAACAAAAATATTTTGAAAAATTGTCAAACAAATAGCAAGCGAAATCGTCAAAAATAATAAGCAAAGTCGTCAAAAATAAGAAGCAATATCGTCAAAAAATAGGATGCAAAATTGTCAACAAATAGGAAGCAAAATTTTCAAAGAAATAGAAAGGAAATAGAAGGAAATAGTCACTGAGTTTTAAGCGAAATCGTCAGCAAGTTGGAAGTGAAATTGTCAAAAAATAAGAAGGGAACTCTTCACCAAATAGGAAGCAAAGTCGTCAAAAATAGGAAGCCATACCTTCAAAAAATAGGAAGCAAAATTGTAAACAAATAGGAAGCGAAATCTTCACCAAATAGTGAGCGAAATCGTCAACAAATAGGAAGCAAAATTGTCAACAAATGAAAAGAAAAATGATCATCAAATTGGAAGCAAAATTTTCCACAAATGGGAAGTAAAATTGTCAACACGTAAAAGCAAAATGTGAAAAAATGGGAAGAAAAATTGTCAAAAAATTGAGCAAAATAGTCAACAGCTTTTGCTTCTTGACAAAACTACATTTTACATACGTAATTAGTATATAAATAATAAGTATGAAGTATAAATATGTTACTTTTGTTGGATCCTGGATCGGTGGATGGAATGGTAAATTACTTTGGTGTTAATCCTTTGTTTGGGGGCTCCAACTTTCGTAGTGTTTGGGTGGTTAAATACGTACTAACTAATACGATAACTAACACCAAAGTAATTTACTACCCAGTAGCTGTCAGACTAAGAATAAATGGGAGAGCCCTATATCAACGTGAGAAGCATACCAGCCGATAATGGACAGCCAATAACACATAAAGATATGAAAGGTTCATCGAAAGGAGAGGAGGGTGATAGCAGGACAACTTACAGCATATAGCTTAAGCTCTGATGAGGCCTATGGGCTAAAGCGCTAAGCTACGAAGAGAAAGGAGACGATTGATGAATAAATAGTAAGCATCAATAATAAGAGAAGAGCCAGCAACTACTTCTCCCTTGGGTTGAGGGTGAGGATGGATAGGCTTTCCTCTTTTTTCCATACGTTGCTATATTTGCTAAAATTTCGCCAAGCGCTTTCGCTCTAGTCGAGCATGTTCGAGCATATTTCCTATATATGTATGTATATAGGACGTCTTATTCAATTTATTTTTGGGGTGTTGTTCCCTCGGCCAAAGGGTTACTATACGCCTGTTTCTTTCCTCTCTTTTCCTCCATTTACGTTTCATTATTAGTTCTTGTTCTTCCAATGTCTTGGATTTTCCATAAAATTCTTCTTTGTGTTGTGGTGTTTCATTTGCATTTGCAACTATTATTCAACTGTTTACACTACTTTAAAATGTTTATGTTACTTACCAAGTTGAATAATAGTTGCAAATGCAAATGAAACACCACTACACAAAGAAGAATTTTATGGAAAACGTAAATGGAGGAAAAGAGAGGAAAGAAACAGACGTATAGTAACCCTTTGGCCGAGGGAACAACACCCCAAAAATAAATTGAATAAGACGTCCTATATACATACATATATAGGCAATATAAATAGCCCTGAAGATGCTCGACTAGAGCGAAAGCGCTTGGCTAAATTTTAGCAAATATAACAACGTATGGAAAAAAGAGGAAAGCCTATCCATCCTCACCCTCAACCCAACACACATAACTTAAGGCACCTACAGCTACAATACTTCTCCCTTAAAAAAAAACCCCTTCCATAAAGAACCTAACTCGATAGAGGAGACCTCAACCAATCGTTTAATACATAAAAACTCATATTTGTATAAATTTAACACAAGAGTTATTTTTTTACTCTCGGCGAGACGGTCTTTATTGGGTGTTAGATTCTGGATTCAGTGCGTGGAGCTCCCTCATCAGTCAGTCTTTATCACGGAACGGATTTACCTATAGGATGAGAGTTATTCAGTTTACCCCTATTGATAAGGGTACCAGCTGTTGTGTCTCATAAACATGTTCGACATCGACATGTTCGTATAAGAGAATCCGTTCCCTGATGAAGATTGACTGGTGAAGGGTGCTCTACGCACTCAAACCGGTATCACGCCCAGGGTAAGAAAACCTTGTATTTCGACCCTCAAAATGAAACGTCAAAAAACCTCAAAATGAAAACAGAAGCAGCATTCAGCTGAAGGAATTGCTGAAACTTCTATGTTATAGATATCCAAGTACAAAGTTTATTTCCCAAAATGGCGAAAAATTGCATTACCCCCAAAATTAAGTGTGGCTCACAACTTTCAATTGTTTTTTCACGCTGAAGTCAATTATGACAATCATTTTGTGTTTCGAGTGCTTTTTTGAGTTTTGAATTCAAAAATTGAGTCAAACTCCGCTTTAAAAAGGTAAAATGTAGCACACATTTTCGTTCCTCGTTCTTCTTTCTGAAATCAGCTGGAGAAAACAGTTGGATGCCATGTGTCATACTTAATTTTGGAGAAAATCGCAATTTTAGGAGATTTTTAGCCGGTTTTGGGAGTGGCGTAAAAAAATCGGGTTACGTGTCTATCATGAGATTTCGCTTAGAATCCGAATCTGAAAACGCTGC
>JAEMON010000002.1:37148434-37228584 GCA_030264115.1 Lygus lineolaris | reverse complement strand
AGGAAGCTATGTGCCACACTCAACTTGGCAGACTTTTTTTATTTCTCATGCGCAGACCCCATTCACAGAAAAACAACCTGTTGTTGTGTTCTTCTGTTGTTCTGTTCTTCGGTTGTTTTCCTGTGGACCCCATTCCCAATCATTCCGACATACGTGTTCATCTGGGTCGATCTCCATAATATCGAAATTATAAATCACTGCAGAAATAAATTATTTTCCAACTCTTATGAAAAATTGACCTACGTTTTTAAATTTATTTTAATTCTCACTTCCTAAGACCTGACTACTGTCCAAATCTGTTACAGTGGAGATCAACATTGATTGTACCTATTCATAAAACTGACAATAGGCGGGGAGAAGGGGCGCGATCCGAAAAAGGTTGAGAACCCCTGCGCTACAGTGATGTGAATGGTAGAAGGTACCTATTCACTATCATTTGTGGTACCTACCTACCCGACAGCTGAACTAATCTGTACCTAATTGACGTAACGGAACAAACGTTTTCGTTTCCCCCACTCTTTTAAAACTGCAGAGATTTCCGCTTCACGTTTTTCACCCTATACCTTTTCCTTGAGCGGAAGAAAAACGAGAGATGGGAAGCAGATTTCCTCTTGAATTGTTAATTAGGAAGGCTAGCTAGAGGCTCTTCACTTTTTCACCGGGAACCCTGCCAATCAACAACATCTTTCACCATCCAACACCGAACTCCTACCATACTGGATTGAATCGAGAGATGAAAACGAGCAGGTACGGCATCTGAACTCTAATGGCTGATTACCTATAGCTTTTCCCAATCAAATTCTAAATTTTCCCAATCAAATTCAACATTTTCCAAATCAAATTCAACATTTTCTCAATCAAATTTAATTATTTCTCAATCAAATTCAACTCTTCAACGCTTCAGTCGATTCGATATTGAAAGTGTTGAATTTGATTGGAAAATTGTTGAATTTGATAAGAAAAACCTATCACATCTGCTCTACAGTAATCCATAAATTACATGGTAATTCATGGATTACATGGCTATAGTTATGGTCGACCGAATTTGGACCATTGAGTAGCGAGACGTAAGGGATAGCGGTTCGAGACTTTCACATGTTGGCGCATGCGCAGCCACTATGATTGATCCGAATGCGACCAGACCATCTAGGAACTGACCTCATATTACCATCAAAATATGGGCGACTTTGGACGTGAATTTTGGCCGTTCGACGGTTTTCGCATGTTGGCGAATGCGCACTGGGTAGTCGCTACTACTGATCCAAATGTCGCGAAATTCATATGAGACAAAATAGGACCTACCTTCGAACTACCATAAATAATTTGAGCGGATTTGGACCATCGGGTCTTGAGTTATGGCGGTTCGTCCATTTTGACTTTTGCGGATGCGTAGTCTCTACTACTGAACCGGATGCAACTTAATTTCAATTGGGACCAACAAGCGCCTTACCCGAACTACCATCAAAATTTCATTTTTTTTCCCCCCAGTTTTGGCGGTTCTCGCGGAAATGCGTAGTTTGCATATACAAATCCGTACACCAGAGTTGAGCAAACGCCACTCCTGATTACAAATTTGTTTCCATTGGTAATGAGGGTCACAAGCGCTCAACCTTCGCGTTTCCTCAACCGACGGAACCCCAGGAATCTCAAGAATGCAATGGAACGCGTATAACAGATATTACATGAATGTTTAAGATTATTACAATTTTGCCATGAAGGAGGGGGTGAACCTAGCTGCCCATACAGCATAGTTTTTCCCTCTACCAAGCTTCAAGAAGGGTAAGGCGAATGTGAAGGTTTGAACCCCTCCGGCGTTCGGCTTTGGAACTAGCGACTGATTGATGAGCTTATTTCAGAGGAGATACGGTAGTATCAGTATTCTATGAGGATATGCAGGGCAGTTGGTTCAGACCTGATCACCCTGATCGCCGTAGCTCTCAAGAATAGGGAGTGTACTAGTCAAAATAGATGGAAGATCTCCTTTGCCGTCTCAAAATATGTTTAATCACATGAAGTACCTAATCATGGTGTAACATTAAGCGTACACAGAGTGGTCCACGAGTTAGGAACCCCCTTCTCGAATCGTTATGTTACTGCTAAAATTTTATTTACCTATTATTATTATTTTTTTTTTTCTTTACTTTGTTTATTATTTATTAGGTATTGATTATTTTTTTCTCTCAAGGATCTCAAAAATGACATTTCGCGCGATAGGGCGCGTTGGGCGCACTAAGGCTGGACATCCAGTGGACGCGAATTTGCGCGTAGTTAGCCCATTTTGCCTCTTTGCTCGATTCGCGTTCGCCTCTTCGCGCCAATTCGCGTCCACTGGACGCCCAGCCTCTCTGTTTTAAATAGGAACCCCCATTCTTCATTGCAGATTCAAATTCTACGCAACATTTCGTGAACTAATCACCCCTCACGCGAAAATTTGAGTGCGCAAAAAACGTGCGCAATTACGCTCCAAATGTGCACTAAAAGCAAGAAATCGAGGTTATGATACATGATTTTAATGTGTTTTTTCACTCTGAATAACGTGGTAATGTTGATTTCTCGATTCAAGCCTCAAATTTTCAAAATTTTCACCAAAAACAATCTGGGTTGCCTTTTTTTTTTGTCAAATCGAATGATACCAAAGACAGCAAAGACATCAATACAATAGCCATGATTTTTCAAAGTTTTACGGTTTTTCGTATTCATGACTAAAAGTCAAGAAAACGGAGAACTTTGAAAAATCACCTTCAATCGTGACTATGTTGATGAGCTAGCGTTGGTCTCATTCGACGCAGAATTCTCAGGCCTTCAACTTTCCTCTTCTACAAAAACAATATCGAGCGGTCCCAATGGTCAAAAACTACAACTATTCTTCCAAGCCGTGAAAACAACAACTAATTATGTGTTCTTGATATATTATATCCAGAGCACTAACCTAAAGAATTCATATTATATTGACGCAAACATTTTTTTTGAGAAACAATCAAAATTCTGACCTGACTCAAAAATGAATTCAAAATGGATTCATATTATATTGACTCAAAAAAATGTTAATGTAATAATCGAAATTCTGTCCTGACTCAAAAATGGATAACTCTAAGCTCGAACGAAGGTGTGATCAAACCCGGCCCATATTTACAGAGATGGATTTCGAGCATCCAATTATAGGCAACTAATATTCCACACAAATTTTGGTAGTGATACTCCACCTTTTGGAAGTCATTCATTGGAATCAGGATGAAAGAATTGAGGAGCTTTACATGAAGTCTTGGTTATGAAGTATAGTACCTGTAAGGCTCGACATGCCATTATCTAACAGCAGCCTCTGTCCGTTCGGAACATACCTACAGCAACATAATTATACTTGGACAAACCTATTTTCAAGATACTAACTTATATTATTCTGGGGTGGTGGGTATTTCAGCGATTCCTATTAACTGTTGAGAGATTCTGAGCCTCAGCCTCGGAAAATTCACCCCGAAACCGCTCTCGAAGGATAATTTAGTTGGTTTTATATATTTAAAATCGGGGCCCCTAGATATCTATGTGGTGGCCCCTTAAAGGTGGGCCCCGGGGAGCATCAACAGACACTTTTTAAAAGAAAAGGGATAAGTAGTGACACCGAAATGCATTAGAAACAACTTATAAATTAATGAGTTACGTCAATCATGAAGACATCTTACCAAAGCCACAGTTGACAGCGGAGGGGCAACGTGCGGTTTCAAGTGCCAAACAAAATAATTACCAAAACTAGGTAAAATCGATAGTGCGAGCCTACCAAAGGCTTTGGGGTGTTACATTCAAGGTTCAAGTGCTCAAGTAAGCGGGATTTGTTGGCCTTTGAGTGTTTACTTCCAAAAGGAGTTTAATATTAAACTGCCAAGCCAGTTCAAAACCGATGGTGCCTATTTGAAGGTTGGGAGGAAAGTAGATGGTGGTACTTTGTATTAAATAGGAGGCACAAAGAAATTGGAAACTTGATTGTGAACGACATAGATTGTAGAAAAATTTTCTGACTACACAAATAGAGTGATCTAGGAACACATGTAAGGAAAAAATAACAGTTGCGTCATCATTTGGTGCGTTTTTTTCTTTTCGAGTTGTTCCGTCTGTAAAACCTCGTCAAATCGGTCGGATTCAAGCGGTCGTAGGGGAGGAAAAGTGCTGGGTTGTTCGGAATGAGGAATCTCTAAGTGCAGTGCTTTGTTGTGAGGCGTCACAGTGAAAAAGTGAGGTGAGGGCGACATTCATTAAGAAACTTCAACATTTGGACTCTCACCTACCTATTAGTTTTATGAGAGATGCGTGGCCAGGGGGAAGGAAGGGAGCTTTGCCACGACCTGGAGCCCAAGTAGAACTACCCCAAGGGCGGGGGCTGAAGCCTGAAAATCGATGTCTGAGGAGGGCGCAGGTCTCGTAACTTCATTCATGTCCTTACGAGCGGTGGGAATCGTTTTCGACCAGTGACCCATATCATAAGACGCACTGATACAAATACCTACATTTTGCCCGGTTAAATAATGCAAGGTCAAGGCCGGTCAGCCTTCATTTAACAGTAGGTATGCGTAGGCTCAGCTGTTGAAACCTGATACCTGGCTCCTACCTGTAGGAAGCACTGTACAAACATTTCTTCGCATGAATAAAATTCCTTTTGACATGGAAAAGTCTAAGGCGTAGGGGTCTATCTATGAAAATGTAACACTAAAAAATGCAACGTTTCTATTTCGGTCGATTTTCACGTACAACCAACCCGTTGGTAGGGAAATGTAACTTCCGCAATTTCCATCGCACAGAAATCGTTAGCCACTCGTTGGAAAGCTCTAGCTCTCGATTTATGTGAAAAATGTACCTACTCATCTCAAGCTACCAATTTCCCCCTTCTTTCGCACCTGGCTACATACTACATTCCTAAACTAATTTGATCAGACCATAAACAAAATTTTCGTTTGGCAGAAACATGAATGCATAGGTTTCTATAAACGATTTCCAACACAACCGAATGACGCCGTTAAAACTAGGAAATACGTGACACTAGCGCTCCTTGTTTCTGATGCTTTTCACGTACAACCAATCGTTGCTGGGAAAATATAACTTCCTCATTTTCCACCCCCTAAAAATCGTTCACTACAAGTTGAAAAGCTCTGAATTCGATACACAACACACCACATCTCATCAAACCAATTTCCCCCTTCCTTCAGAGGACTACTGGTACGTAGGTAAAAAAAACAAAACAAAGTTGGTTGGAGTTTTCAGTTGAAGCATGTTCCATATTTTTTAATTTTAGCCCGTAGGCCTGAAGTAGAACTAATAGTACCTACTAGTAGAACTAAGCGAGGGGCTGGCCAAGTGCCCAGGCGCGGAGCGCCGAGTCGTTAATTTATTGTATTCTCCGTTAAAGTACTATCAAACTTGTTGCATAAAGAAGCAGGTAGGTATTAACATCTTTAGTCTCACCTTTTCAATGTGCAATATTTGACCCAGCCCCCCGCTGGCCAGGGGCTGATCAGGGGTTGATCCTTAACGGCTTCTAATTTTTGAAATAGGGACATTGGTGCCCTATAATTTTGAAGATTTTTTCAAGAAATTATACATCATAAATTTTAGTTGCCATAAGTCGTTATTAAGAATCGCGACACAGTGGTCCAGGATCGTCAAAAAGCGCTTAAGACTCGGATTTTTCATATATTTTATCCAGGGTTGCTGGCTGTAAATATGTGTTTCTTACCTTCTGGGGCAATCATCTCCAGATTTTCAGGATGCTAACTTCGCCCCCAAGCCCGTAAGCAATGGTTGGGATAAGGTGAATAGCGAATTTTCGAGAAAAAAAACTGAAAGGGACGGGGCCTATTTTAGTTTCTCCATTTGAATCAACGTTCACAAACATGTAAATTTTGAGGAAAAAATACGTCCTCACAATTGAAAAAAAAAATTAAATAAAGAAAGTTCACATTTAAACCAATATAAACTTTGATTTGTCCTACAACTTTTGTGCCTCTTTGATTAAAAGCTTAGACTTTTTGTTAACATCTATAGAAAGATTTCCGACCACAATTAGCTGCTACCATCTGCTCCTTTTAGCGATAGAGGTGAATGAACTCGGAAAACATGAGCTTTTAGGGAATTTTCGAAGAAAATGAAGCTATTGCAATGGCTTCAAAATTTAAATAATGCAAATTATTGAAAATTTTCTTCATGGAAATCCGTTTCAGACCATTCTAAAACGATTCCTGAATTTAAAACTTTTTAATATGTATCATATATTTATTTATTTTTATGTGTCACTCCAGACGATACCTGATCGAGGAATCGAGCTAAAAATCTGAAACAATTTCAAAATGTCAATAATATCAAAAGAAAGGTTGAGTTCGTTGGCCAGAATTTTTGGAGTACTCCAAGGGTTAAAATTTCGAAAATTTAGAGTCAAAAATCGCTTTAAAAACGCGTTTTTGAGGTTTTCTTTGTAAATTACCATCTCAAACATATATGTACCATATGAATATACCATAGGAACATATATGGTATATTTGGAATCAGCATGAAATTTCCTATAAGAATCACCCACCAAATCGGTTGAAATAATTCTTTGAAAATTCGCTCATCAACTCATGCTGCATGAATGGGACTTTTTTTCTTTTCAGATGTTGTACCTACTGCGTTTCTCAATTTAGGAATTCGGGTGAATCCAAGGGCGTAGACTTAATCATATTTCATTTTATTTATTTTTTTAAGGCGGTATTTGTTATTTCTTCAGCGAATTAAGTAATTAATTTTCTAAATTTCGACAGAGCTGTTTTTTTTTGTATTACCCACATTCTGATCATTAGACTTGTGAATGTGATGAAGTTCAGGTTTCCAGCTCCAATAATCCGGGAAATATTGAGTTTTAAGCGCTTTTTGACGATCCTGGACCACTGTGCGCCAGTTCAAATTCAATTTCTGTTTAATTATAATAAATTACGTGTTTATATGTAATTTTGTTGTTTTCTCTTCCTGCCTTCATTTCCATCATTAAACGTCACCCTATTTCTCCCTTGATGGGGAAAAATAATACCTAGACATATCCGTGATCTATTGTTTTTCCCATCAAGGGAGAATTTCACATAGCTCATTGCTCCTAAACAACCGAAGTTGAGAAGCTACGTATTCGTGTGAGAAGCGAAAAAAAATGTCTCCTCCAAAATCAAAATTTCCACTTGCTTTTATCGAATTTTCAAAGAAAAAGAAGCTATTGCAAAATTGCCATGGCTCCAAAATGTGTTATGCAAAGTTTTGAAAAATGTCTTAATGCAAATCCGTTACTGACCATTCTAAATTCCTGAACACTTTTACTTTCGGGAACGAAAACATTTTTGTCCCACGAAATTGAAATTGCCGCATTTTTTGTCGCAGAACTTCCTGAACAAATTTTGTTCCGCCTCTGACTGTCCGTCCGCATTTTCTTGTTACAGTCATAACTTCCAGAGTTTTCATCCGAATCAACGGTACGCTCTACACATGCGATAACGTAAAATTTGTTCTCGATTACATTGAGACATTTTGTGTAAACTGACAAACATCAACACGATCAAAATTCGTCAAACAGGCATAACTTACACTGTTTTGATTCAATTCTACCCAAATGTTTAGGGAATGTGCGGGCAAGGCTCCCTGAGTTCCCATATGAATTCCATCGTGATTGAATCAGCGTCAAACTCTGCGCATGCGCTAACGCGTGGATGTAATTCACTACATTCCGTTGTTACAGCCCTAAAAACCACAGTTTTTGTTCATCCGATTTCGTTCAAATTTTCTTGGACGCGAAACAGCCACAAAAACCCAAAAATGAAACCCAAACCCAAAAACTCAATAATCATGTGCCATTTCCACGAGGCAGAGTATTTTTTTTTTTTTTTAACTTTTAGTGGAACAATTGGAGAAAATTGCGTTTGGATCCCAACAAACGTGGGTTTTCCGAGGAAATCTAATGTTGTAGCGCGTTTTAACGATTTGAGCCGATCCAGTGCAGTAACTATGATTAGGCTCCACCCATCTGACTCCCGGAGAATCAAACAAGTTCCATTCATGCAGCACGAGTTGATGGGCGAATTTTCAGAGAATCGTTTTAACCGATTTGGTGTCCGATTCTTATGGTAAATTTCACGCTGATTCCGAATATATACAAAACCGTATATATTTGTTCCAATATTTAAGATGATAATTTACACCAAAACTTCAAAAAACACATTGTTGACTCTAAATTTTCAAAATTTGACTCTGGAGTATTCCTAAAATTCTGGCTAACGAAGTCATCCTTTCTTTTGATATTATTGGCATTTTGAATTTTTTTTTTTTTTTTTTTAGCTCGATTCCTGGTTCAGATATCGTCTGGAGCGACACGTACCTATACATAAATAAATATACACGAAAAAGTGTTGAACTTCAGGAATCGTTTTAGAATGAAACGGATTTCCATGGAGACTTTTTTTGAAATTTTGCATTAGCAAAATTTTGAAGCCATTGCAATAGCTGAATTTTCTTCGAAAATTCTGTAAAACGAAGTTTAAGGTCCATCCCCTGACTACCCGTCAGGTTTGATGAGATTTGAAACCTCCTCTCGTCCTATCTTACTCCCGCAAAACTATACGTTCTTAAACTTAAGTAATTGTAAATGAAAGGTGAACTCTGATAACTAGTAGTAGTTGTACATCGCCCAGTCAGTTTAACCTGTAATGTTTAATAGTCGTGTGAATCGGGAAGTACTGGTTTTTAATTATAACAATTAGTGCACTGCCGTTAATTACTTTATTACAAGAAAGAGAGCAAGATGGCGAACAACAGAATCACTGCTATTTGAATCAGTGCTGTCTCCAATTAGGTAATTGTTCAAATATATTATTAAAATAATAAACTAACAAAACATTTCCCAGAAATTATAAAATTAAATTATAATAATAAAATATTATTTATTATTATCACAAACCCATACCGCGACACTTGAATTGTTGTCCAATACGTGACACATAAACCTAATTAGAAACGTGGAACTGAACTGATTTTAAATTTGTGACTTGTGGCTCACGGGTGCCAAAACAAAAACTTCAACTTCCCTTTGTCCCTCGCAGGCCCATGTATCGCGTTATGAGTTAATGCAAGCCAAGATGAACAGTGAATCGTTGCCAGTGAATCTCAAGGTAGAAGTACCTAACGAGCTTATTCACGGAAATTATACGTATAAAAAGAAGTAAAGTAGGCAACCATTTCAGACTGGATTTTCGACCTTCTGCCACTCCCGGAGTCGAGGACGTCATCAGATGTACCTCAAAGGGAGGATCGGAATTTGTCCTGATGATTCCGCTCATGGCTACTCATTGCCTCACCCCCTTGAGTGGAGAGGGGATCGCCGACGGCCCGACGTCAAAATACTGAGATGCGTGGTCCCAGCCACGCAGGCGGTCAACCACCCAAGTACTAACCACGCCGCTGAAAGCTTAACTTAATTATAGGTATATTTTTCTCTAAAAATTTGTTAAAATGTGTTTGCTCTCTGCAAATTGGGAAATGTGCCTTGTGGGAGTCAGCTGGGTTACTTAGTCGGCCTATGCTTTACACCGTCACCCCTCCATTCTACTCCCTCTTACCAAAGCTAGACCGTCCCACACCTTTCCACCTCTCGCTTCCACATTTCACATTTCTGGCGGTCCTTCTCAGAGTGCACAGTGGAAATCATTCAGTTAAATTTTAGTGAATTTTCGAAAAAAATGAAGCTATTGCAATGGCTTCAAAGTTTTAGTAATGCAAATTTATGAAAATTTTCTTCATGGAAATCCGTTTCAGACCATTCTAAAACGCCATTCTGTGTGGCGGCTAGACACCCCCTACGGCAACGTGTTTTTCTTGAAAATTTGAGGCTTGAACAGAAAAATCAGCATCACCACGTTATTCAGGGTGAAATATGCATTAAAATCATGAATCATACCTACTTGATAGTTTATTGCACCTAAAAACCTCGATTTCTTGATTTTAGAGCACATTTGGAGCGTAATTGCGTACGTTTTTACGCACTCTAATTTTCGCGTGAGGGGTCATTCCTTCATGAAATTTTGCGTAGAATTCGAGTCTGCAATAAAAAAAATGGGGGATTCCATTTGAAAAAACAAAGTTAGTGCGGCAAACGCGACATGACAAGCCAGTAAAATTGTCATTTTTGAGATCCTTGAAAAAAAAAAAAAAAAACAGAATGAAGTATACAAAAAAAAAAATTTTTTGAAGCAGTAAAATAATGATTTTAGAGGGGGGTGCCTAAGTCGTGGACCACCCTTTTAGGACAATATTTTAAATTAAAAACATGTGAACACAACAAAAATGCGAAGATCAACTCGATCAAGGAATTTGTTGGTACATATCTACCTACCTATAGTAACTCAACAAATAAACTGAGAATCGCCTCATTATGAGAAGTCTAGATCTGCTCCATTTCTCACTTTTCTTGAAGAATTTATACTTAGCTATTATACCTTGTAGCTCGTCAATTCGTTAGGATTTCTTCTTTGTGATGGTCATATTTTTTTACAATATGAAATTAAGTAGCAATGAGTTTTTAGTCAGCGTTTAAAGATATCAAATTTTAAATGTGAACAGTCACCAAGGAAGTCCCCTCAGGTTTCACAGGTCTAAAATCTCTTTACAATGGTTGAAATTTTCAGAAATGTTACAAGTCACTAGTTCTCCGAAAAGATTCTCATCAAGTCATGCTGTGTACATAGCATACGCTTTGCAACTGGCCTACAGTAGAACAGTTGCAACCGCACTCGTTTTGCAAGGGCCTACTGGTTGAATCACTTGCAACTGGCCTACATTACAACTGGTCTACCGTCCCACAATGCACCTGCGGAACCAAGGATACCGGGAAGATCCAAAAGGGTCTATTGTTAGAGGACAATAATGCAATGACTTGTTATGACATGTAATGGCTTTCCGTATCTAATCCTTGACAGCTCATTATTCTTCCACGAGTCTGAAGCTCTTGAAATGAAAGGGATCACAGATAGACGTAACCCATCCAGAGTAGTAGGCCAGTTGCATGGTAGGTTGGTTGCAAAAGGTATGCAGTAGACCAGTTACAAACCGATGGCTTGTAAGTTGCAAACCGGAGGAGTAGGGCAGTTGCAACGTAGACTAGTTGCAAAGGATGTGCAGTAGGCCAGTTACAAACCAAGAGCTGCATCTAGCCTACCAGATGAGTAGGCCACTTGCAGTAAAACAGTTGCAAAAGAGTGCAGGTAGGTCAGTTGCAAACCAAGGGATGTAACTGGCCTACTGGAGGCAGTGTAGACCAGTTGCCAAGTTCTCCTGCTATTTTCTACCTAAAACTTAACTACTATCTCTGTTTCCTAAGGGAAAGATCCCATTACGCGCTTTGTCGAATCACGATCACTAGTTTTGGTACTTTCTTATCAGTAGAGTCCTTAATGAATAGAGGCATTATCGAACCCAGACAAATTAATAGGTTTGAAGAATGAATACTACAACTTTTCAAAATGATACAATCTTTTATTATCAAAATTTTATTATGCATCCATTTACAGTAATAATATTATTATGAATCATGAATGATTATCAATGGTGGACAAAATTTCAACACGTTTTACAAATTAAAAGGTAATACTGAACAATATTTTTTATCTACGTGAATCCAGTAGCTGTCAAGTTTTATTTACAAATTCTTAACTTACACAATAAATAAAGCTACGTTTTTTGAAAATATAAACAATAAATATATATAAATATTTACCAAAAAAAGTAAAAATGATGGGTGCTACTTTCAAACAAAAAACCTTCGAAGAAGGAAATCAGGAGCACCTCAAAGCAAAAGATATATATAATATATATTTCCAGAATCAACCATCAACAAAGCAGAGTAAGTAGTATAAATATTTCCAACTCAACAATAAGTCAAAATAATCTATAAAATTGGACACTATTCATAAAGGAATGACAACTCATTATGATCACAATCAGTTTTCAAGATTTTAAAAATCTAATGTACAGTTACTACTTGATGAAACCAAGCAGAAGGCGTTGTGATTAATTACAATACCTGATTTTTTTTTATTGTTTTAATTTAGTTAAGAACTTAGAAGTAATCAAACTGGTTGAAAACGTATCAAAAGATAATGTTATTTACAACAGTATTTTATAAATCATGTTCGATTCAAAAGCAGAAAGGACAACTAGTTAAAACGTTAGATACCTATTTTATATGCAGAGGGTAAATGCATTGATTTGTTATTTATTACGATTTTCCTTAATTAAACGTGGACAATTTCGACTTGATAAAGTTTCTGGAAGTAGTTGACTTTTTTTCACTCTAGAATTGCAAGGTGGTCCTAAACGAGTTCCTCAGTCTAGTTTGACTATTACGAAGGCACCCTTATCATTAGGGACGTTGCTGGATCGAGAGATATTTCATTCTATAGAAAAAATCGAATCTAAGATCTATCTATCGATATCGAAAATCGGATCTAAGATCTATCTATCGGTATCACGATATTATTGCAAGGGTTGGAACATCAATAATATTGACATAACAATAAAAATTGAGTATAAATTGAAAAATGTGTGAACAATTTTACTTCTTAACGAAAAGACGACTCTTCTACAACATTCAGACATGGTGCATCAATGATTCAGTGGCGGCTCTTGGAGGTTATTAGTGGGTAGGCGACACGGACCTAGAGGGAAATGAACTGGTTATCCTCCCCTCAGTGCTGAACGGTGTTCAGGGGTCGAGAAGGAGGGCTAAGGGGTGTGGCCTCGGTGGTTAGTTGAGGAGGAGGGGAGAATACTGAGGGGCCCCTCCAAATCTACAGTAGTCAGAGGGTTCGAATGAAAGGAGGCCACGCCCACAGGTCCCAGACTGTCGCGCGACTTCCCAATTCCGGCCACATTTTCACTCCGAGGATACCCATTCCATTTCCTTCTAGGTCCATGGTAGGCAACATTCCATCAAAAGTTTGCAAAACTTTATGAGGGTCTCCTGACCACGTAAGTCCATTTTTGACGAAAATGGGGTGTAAATTCAGAAAAATGCAACACCACCAATAAAGAGTACCTAGTTTGTATTTGTTATCCCTCAAAACCTGTAAAACAATTTGGACACTCAATCAATCGTCCTGAGAACAGAATTGTGAGAGGTTGCAGAAATGGCCCCATTGGAGTAGGTGATACAGGTATATTAATTCGTGTAATTTAGTAGTAATTGGTCACAGTACATTTTGAGTTGGTCTTATTGAATGAATGGCTACTGATTCTTAAAATTTCCAAAAAAGTCCCGGAAGGACCGTTCATTTCCGAATAATTTCTGAAAGTTAGCCACCTAGATTATTGGCTAAGCAGAGCCCCCATCAGCCGCCACTGTTTTGATTTGTACCAATATTCCTATATAATAGGAAATTAAATTTGAACAGCGTAATATAGCCTAAGAAAAATATCAATAATATCGCAACGTCCCTACATAATCATCCACTATTGCCAATTTGAAGGCAGACTTTGATAAACCAACCGTAGACTAGAATGCTAGTCTCAAGTTCTAGTTCTAAACCAGGTATTCTAGTCTCCCTACCGTAGACCTGTTCTCGGGTTGATTTGGAAAATGATGAAATCAGGAGATGAGCTACCAGAACTTGATCGATTCGCTCGGTTTTTCGTGTAGCCACTTGGCTTTAGCTGCGACGGCCGTTATTGTAAAATACATTATCGGACCCCTAGCACCATGCTGACCCCTCCTTTGACCGTCCCATCCCACAGACTCTTCTCTTTAGAGAGCGAAAAGCAACCCGAGAAGAGCTCTAAAACACCACGCATACCTTCTTAGCTTCACTGTTCACAACACTTTATGAAATTATCAACAACTGTTGTTATAATAACTTTTTTTATTCCAATACAATCATGTACAAAGGAATTGACAGTTAAGTTCAAGTAGTACCTAATGAATATATGGTATTAGTTGTGGAAGAATCAAACTCAGTAACTAAAAGTTTTGAATTCTTCCTGAGACGAAAAACTATCTTTCAATGGAAAGAACGCTGTCGTAACAAGAATAAATTATTCTTCCACAACTTCGTAGTTCCACAGGCTTAAATATTTACAACAGAAGTGAAGATAGTCAAACTGTCACTGGATAAAAAAATAATGTTCCACTTTTTTCTAACAAAAAAAGGGAAATTTGTTGGGAAATGTTAATTTTAAAATTAAAACAGTACTTGACAATAATATGAACTCTAATGTTTGCTCTTCTTGGACCTCCTCTTCTTTTTCCGACGAGATGAGAGCGTCCCGCTGGGCTCTTCTGCTGTGGGCGTCGTCGGTTCGTCGTCACCACCGTCGTCGTCGTCTTCCGCAGCTTCGCCGCCGCAGCTTTCAGCCGCGAGATCCGCTGGGTCGGGCGTCGAGAGCTCCAAGGAAATGATTTTCTCTCGCGTGGTCTCCACCTTGAAACAGACGGTCAATATAACGAATACCGGAAGACCCTCAGAAGCGTCATTCGTCAGTCACTCGTCTGTATGTGCGCACAATGTGCATACGCATCACTAGTAAGTATGGGGAGCTTCTGAAATGATCCAAACAGGAGGAATCGTAGTGGCCAGGATAAGACGGAACAGGAGGAGTAATATCAACCCAAACCCATCCGAGCTACGAGTATACCGCTGAAAGATTCTTCATTCCAACAAAATAACTGCATGGCTGGACTGAATAACGGTGTAACCAAAATGGATAAGAAACGATTCAAAGGTGCTAGAATTTTCATAATATTTTATAGCCAGGCAGCCCTAAACGATAAGACTAAGGGTGGGATTTAAAGACGACCCTCGAGTTTCAAGGGGACCTTGAGATGATCTCCTCGAATCGTTAATCGTTATCGTTAATCGATGGTATAACATCGATACTGGTAGATATTGCAATCCCATTGGCTGTCCAGGTCCATGCCCCCAAGGGGCAGAGCGTAGGGCAGAGACCGAGGTTTCTTCTTCCCCCTCCTTGATACAACCTCTCTCTCCTTCTTTCTAAACTCCAAGGGCGGGATTTAAAGACGACCCTCGAGTTTCAAGGAGACCTTGAGATGGCCTCGTCGAAATTTGGAATACGGATTCGGCTTAAGGAATCCTCGAAGAACATCTCAAGGTCTCCTTGAAACTCGAGGACCGTCTATAAATCCAGAACTAAGAGTTTAGAAAGAAGGGTGAGAAGAGAGGGTGTGTCAAGGAAGAAACCGCAAGGAAATAAGGAGGAAGGAGGAAGAAACCTTGGACTCTACCCTATGCTCCCCCTTTTGGGGGCATGGACCTGGACAGCCAATGGGATTGCAATATCTACCAGTATCGGTTTTATACTATCGATTAACATCGATTTATGACTGTCGATGGCTTATTGATAGACTTTATCGCCCCAATTCGAATAATTTTTTAACTAATAACTTTCGAATAACTTTCACTTCTAATAATTGATTTGTTTTGAATATCTGACGTGTTATATCAGATAATCGGCCATATATCGTTCAAATTCGAATATTTTAACAAATTGGGAACCCTATCAGAATCTAGTCGGAGGGCAGACTAGAAATGAGTTCTGTAACAGTGTTATAGGTTATTCTCTTCTGCCATGATTCTAGGCTCCGCCTTTTAGGGATTATTTGCTTCAAAAGGTCCCATTGGCTAATGGTGATGTGCCATGTCTATCCTTGTTCTAAACTCTTTGTCTAAGCGCTACTGGGGTTTGTCCAGATTCTCTTAGGGCAGTGGCTCGAGGTAATAAATCAACTTTACTCTGGGTAGGAGGATGATTTACCTGGCCATGAGGGAGTTGAAGGCAATGAAGAGACTGACTGAACAGGGATCTGAATCCCATCCAGCTTGGGGTTACCAAGAGTTTCCTTTCTGTACACGTCAAAAATTGGGAGGATAACCAAAGAGCTGCATACTGGCGCAAAGTAGGAGCAAGCCAAACAGTGTTATGGATTACAAAAGGATGATGACGAAAACACCTTCGGGCCACAGCAGGTCTCCTCACTGTCCTCACAACATTATCTGACCCAGCCATTCAATTTATGAAATGGATAAATGTAGTTTGGATTTTGGCTCGGTCATTGCCTTTTCTAAGATGCTACTACAACAGGATTCAGAGTGATGCTCTTAAAACTTTGGATTTCAATAATAGACGACAAGTTGATAGGATAATTTCCAACAGCAATCAAGAACTTCCAAAAAAAGCAAAGACGATAAAGCAATATTTAAATAAATAACCGTATTAAAATACAATCTACCATAATGTTTCTATACGATTGAAGTCGGTCAAAAACAACACTATTCACAAACATTAAGAAACGCTGCAAAGACCGATACAATGTTGAGGCGGCACAGAACTCAATCATAATATCCAGACACAAAGTCTCCCGAAGACATTGAATTCATGAACAGTGGGTACGGCACGTATTATAACATTTAAATGAGAGGGCACACGTTTGTAAAGTGAAAATAATGAAATTTATACATTTTTCGAAAAACTATAATTTTATAATGTGCTGAATTTTGAATGCCAAGTGAGGAAGGCCTACTTGAAAACGACAAGTTGATACAACAGCCTTCCTGTTGCTGAAGCTGTGCTGAACAGTTCGTGTGTAAAACATTTTATGTCGTGAGATAAGTGCCAATTGTGGTGTATAACGATGTATTATGTGCCAAGTTAACTGTCATTATGTTGTTTAAAGATTCTGAAGATCAATCGCAAAAATGTGAATTTTTCCAGACCATTGGGGTCTTCGGCATGCTCTAGTGTTGGAAATACTAAATGGCAAACGAGTAGAACTGGAAGGCGGGTACAAAAAGAAGTGGACGGGGCTCTTGTGGACACAGCTCCGCTCAACCATTACTCAGGTAGACAAACGGGGACGGAGAGTAGATTTATCAATCAGGGAGCCTGACAGGCGAAACCGTCACTACTGGATTCAAATCACCCATATAAGTGGAGGGCGAACATCGCTTTTCCTAGCACACCTAAACCCCACCATTTCAGCATCTACTCATTTGCCCATCAGTACATTATCGAAAACGTGACTGAACCAGAAAAAAAGAAGTACCTAGTATTGCGAATGAGGTAGGATACGAAAGAAGATGAACAAGTACAGTTGGATTTGCCCAAAAAATGTCCTACCATGAAAATTTCTTCGAGGCCATATCACACAAGCACTTTTTCTGTTAGCATTTATTCCGCATTTTCTTATTTTCCAAAAAAAGTGGAAGAAGAGCACTTTTTCTGTATTTTCCCAAGGTGAACTTCCCCACCCCCTTATCATAGTGCGCATTATGGAAGAGCATTTCTAAACTCACGGGGAGATTAAAGTTGCGTTCAAATGGACGAGCAACACACATTGAGCCCCTAAAATGCTAACGCGTAATTGAATTTGACTGGCTGATTAGGTTGACGCTCTTTACCCGAGAGAATTTTTGAATCAATTTTGAATCAATTGAATGAATTTTTGACTGTTGAGGATCAAAAAAATCTTGATTTGTATGCACTTTACGTGCTTTGCAGATCTGCGTGTTGGGTTCCAGGCCAAGGCAGTGATAACTTATCACTTATCCATGATAAGGGATATCACAACTCTTCAATGAGGTTATTAGAAAGTTCTTGCATGTAAACGAGTAGCGAGTCGGGATTCCAAATGGGATGTTACTCCAAATGGGATCACGAACAGATGCTAACCCCCCAGGTCATATTGTACGAGTGTGTGAGTCTGGACATGAGTCGACCTACGAGACGTTAAATAACGTTAACGTGCAAATTGGATTGAATTCGTAGATTTCAAGTAGTGATTTTGAAGTTCTTGTTGTTCAGAATTTTCTCTTATGGGTTTCTCTCGATCCTCAAAAATGAATATCAGGAACTGTATGAGGCCTATTTGGTGAATGGTAGGGAAATGGACCTGATTATGGAAGGCTAACCTACCTCCAGCTTCGGTAGAATTGGCGGGGGCCACGGCTGGCTTGGAATACCCGATGTTGTGAGCATTCCAGAGAGCTGTTATAAATTACCAGGTGTCACAGCTTTGTTGTGTTACCCTAATAGACTGGCATGTTTGGAACCCATTTTTGGCTATTCAGGAGCAACAATATTGGGTTGTTGACCAAACGGGTGGGAGTAGGCAGGTAGGTAGTAGTGGAAGATTTTTTTTTCCTTTCCTATACCCATTACGTATACCTATTAATTCTTATGTTGTATACTTTTGTAGTATCCTACTATCGTAAATAAAGCAATTTTTCAATTCAATTCAATCCTTGGTGCCAGCATGGTTACCTTCAATGAAGGTTAACTTGGTTTTTGGGAGTCAGTTCGGGGCCCCACTCGTTGACGAATAGGCCAGTTTTACATGCTACAAGATGACTCTACTCGTAACGAGATTCACGCGCATGCTCACAAACCGATTTCTATTCGTTGAGCTCCCTACTCATAACCCGACTCGCTAATCGTATACCTGCAAGAACTGTCTATCATCTCCGCCTGTCAATGGTTATAATATCAACGCCTCTATAAGTCCATAGCCATTGTGGTTCATGAGAACTGTTTGACGCATTTTGTGCTCTTCCTGTGAACCTGGGTGTCTCTATGTCCTACGCATTTTACAAGTTTTGTGCGTCCATGAGAACCATGCTTTAGATCAGGTTCTAATCTTTCGAGAAAATTCGAAAAGGTAACTAGAAAACCATTTGAAAGGTAAAAATTTACAACTCTATCCCCTTCCTCCATTTTATATGGGTACCTGATTTCCAGTGCCAGAATTGTTTCATTTGACAGTTCCCTTAGTCTTGTTGAGTTTTGAACTGGAAGACACTGTATGATCAATATTGCTGCTTAAATATATCAAGGCCTAACCTGACACTGTTAATAAAACTTGTTCCGCTAAAATGCGATGAATTTTGAGTATTCAGCTGTTTGCTAAACGTTTGATCATTGTTTTTACAACAATTTCCTGTTCACAACACAGTACTAGGTAATGTTCTTCAACATTCTTTCGTAATCTTTTTCAACATTCATTCTAGTCTCAGCCTGAAAATGCGGGAAAATGCCAGAAAAGTGCGTTGTAATGTCCTTTAGTCTTGGAGTCACATGACAAACGGATTTAAGTGATCCCCTTGAATTCGTCTTCCAGTTAATAGGCACTATCCAATAAACTACGAGATGTAAATAAAACTGAATGAGACATGACATCAAGGAAGGTGCCTACAAAACATTTCTACCCTATGTTACGACTACTCTTTTTTCATCTATTCAAATGATCGAATTCTAATTAAGATATATAAGTACAATTATTATCTACTGCTCCTACACCTAATAAACAAATTATACCAGCTTACTAACTTAGAGTACTTTCAATAAAAAAAACGTAACAAAGCAAACAAATTAAATGCCAAAAATTCAAACATGGAGAGCATGCCTTTAATGTTGAATAAAACAGTTGAATGAACAATTCACAGCATAGAAATCTTTGTTTGAATCCAATTATATGACAGCGTGTTTCATTCATGTTCTTCATTGTGCTTATTTTGATGTAGAACGAAAATAGATATTTGGGTAAAACCTCCGATAGATGGCACTATTTCGCGTTTTTCAACAATAACAAGCAAACTATTCGGGTCAAGACTTTTGAGATGACATATTTGGACGAAGGAAGTCCTACTGCGATTATAAAGTGTGTTGTTTCGATTTTGAGGTCAGAGGCTGCAGTAAGCCACAATGAAATTCAATCGGCATTGACGTGTTGTTTGGAGCTGGTGCCTGATTTTGGTAAGCTTCTGTCCACTCATTTATAGAATAATTTGACACATAAGCCTACAATTTTTAGTATTGACCACCGAAATTCAAATATAATTTTGTGAATAGAAAATAGGGTTGCCAACTATTGGTGCCTAAAACATTGAGTTTTTCATTTGCACATTTGGCAAGCCCTTTATTGTTTTCGTCTCGCCACCGTTTTCTAAGCAGTTCCTTGGATCCCATAGGGGGTGCCGATTTTCTGGTGCCAACTACCAGCAAAAAGTGTGCCGGCTATCGGAGCTAACAGCATTCACGCATAAGTATTAATTGATCTAAAAAATACATACTTATATATCCAAGAAAATTCTAGTTGCAGACAGTGGAGATTTTAATGGGAATATGAACGTCAAACTACGGTGGGGAGGGTTATCCTACTACGGCATGTAAAGGCGGCTCCACACATGCGGAAGTGGCCGAGCACTGAGCAACTCAGCGAGTGGCAAGCTCATTGCTCCACACATTCGGAGTTCGTCCAACGCAGAGTTCGCCTCCGGAGAGAGACCAGCTACTCGAATTTGCTCGCGATGGACGACCAAGTGATAATTGCTACTGTGTTCTTTTGATTTGGATGAGACGCATTCCAAATCAATTCTTCCGACTCGTTTTTGTCCAAAGACTTCAAAGCAACTTCGTTTGCCCAATCCATTTCATGTACAAAATAGAGTGGGTAATAACGAAAAAACTGGGAGAAAAATGACCGGAGGACACAAAACAAGAAAAATAATTATGTGAATCACACTAGAAAGTGGAGGGAGAACGATGTGATTCACAGTAAAATACCCTGACAATTAGCATGTGTGCTACTTGGCAAATATTCGTCTCCTCTGAAGTGGGAAGAAAACCAACACTGGCCGGAGCATCCCTGAGCACGAATATTCGGTATTTGGCGAACACCGAGTGGCCCTCCACACCACTTGAAATAGGAGAGCATCAGCTAAGTGCTCGGCGAATACTGCATGTGGGAACCGCCATAACGATTATCAACCTTCGTCAATTCCAAATTTATTATTAGTGAAATGGCTCAGCCAACTTTGGGTTTGAGTCAGGACATTCTGTGATAATTTTGAAAGGACATTACGTAGAGTACAAGTTTCAGTTCATTGTTTTTGGCATCTTTAGAAAATTGTGGTAATGTAGTGCCCTCAATTGCATTGCAAAACGTGCATTTCAAATGCAAAGTTCAATCAAGTCTTCCGGCAGGCAGAGAAATCCATGATTGTGTAGGACGGAACAATCAAAGGGCGAGGGAACCTTCCTAATCTACAAACAAAACTATGACGTCTATCTAAATCGACTAATGGCCAAAATTGTTATTCCCAGGGAGCATGCAGAGAGAAAAGTAGTGAAAAGAATCATGCAAGAATTAATGTTCAAAATAAACAAAAATAAGATGTAGTCAGATGCCACCCAGTTCACCTAAGAGGGAATGTTCAGATCACAAGGTCAGGTCCCCCACCTCTTTCTCAATGAGCTTCTCGACAATCTCTAGGGTGCGGAGGCGGGTTTCCCCCGTCCCTGGGTCCACGTATTCTTCTGTCCGTGTGGTAACTGTCTCACCGACGAGTCGCTCCGACTCCCTCACTCTGATCTGCCCAGGCGAGGACTTGACTGCCAGCTGGGGGAAGTCGGCTGACGAGGGACGCAGACACCAACCCTATTTCCAAGGTTACCTATCTTGCGTTAGTTCAAACCACCACACACGGTAGTCACAACCATAACATTCACACACACAGGCACATTATTACGTAGTTGGGCGCTGCATCCCAGGTGTGAGACAGTTCCTTGGGTGAGTGCATCAGCTGCATTTCCTGACCCCTCTTCCCTATGTACATCTGGAGTGTAATTTAGCTTAAATGAGTACTTAATTGAAATTCAGATTGATTAGCTTCTTAAGCGTCGCAGGTTCCGTTGAGCAGATTAAAAATTCTGATCATGAAATTACAATAAATTTAAGAAGCCTCCCACCATTTTATGCGAAATTTGTGCGCTGATATTTGGAGAAGCAAGAAGAAAACTTTAATAAAAACTCGTGATGTTCGAAGAGGGACAACAACAAAGCTGCTGTTTTTCAAGCAGACTAAGCAGAGTGGGGGAATCCAATCAGGGACTCATCGTCTATCCGTCAGTTCTTTGTGGTAGAATGGGCAATTCCAGTGTGTCTCAACCAGTAGCTTTGAACTTTTTCTATTGGGAGGGCAAGAGTTCCACACTTGTGGAAAATAAGGTCAGCTCGAATTTCAACGTGGCTAGAAAATGCAAGCAAATCTAGGTAGGTAGCATTCCATAAGACTACTTAAATTGCAAGGCAAGTAACAAGCACGGTTTGGCGCAAGAATGAAAGTACCTACCTACAGAAAGTTGTAAATTCTAAGCAATTTAACTTAGAATCCATGATAAGTTCATCACAGTTCTTGACAACGCAAAATCCAAGGTTCTGAGTCTAACCTGGGTTCACATGGACGCGCAAAACGCATAAAGTCCACAAAACGCAAAAGTGTAATTGAATTTGATTAGCTGATCAGGTTGACGCTCTTTAGGACCAGACTGTTCACGATTAAAAAATCTTGATCTTGGGGTTCTAGTGAAGCTGAGGCATTGGCAAGTGATTTTATGAATCTTCAAGGTTATATCACAGACTGTTGATGGTTATTAGAAGTTCCTAGGAGTCCTTGGTCCTTTTCGAGATACCATGCTTCGCATCGTGGACTGTCATATCACATCCCAACAGCATCTGCGCATGTGCAACCAGTTACGAAATGTCGAATTAAGATACGACGTCGTACCTCTTACAGAAACTTCGTAAAGTTTGTGAAGATACGACACTTCAGTTACTACGGAAAGTTCGTATGTGGTGTCGTATCCCAGAATTACCTTCCACTGCGATAACATGGCACATTTCTTTCAAGCTGATGCTCAGCGTACACTTGAAAAACAATGTTGAGATCTTCGGCAGACAATAAACCGAGATTGAATGAATTCAAGTATTCATGCATGATGAAAACTGCCACTTTACGATATGACACTAATTTCACGAACGGAAAAATATTGGGATACGAACTTTGATAAGGTTAGCTTCCACTTTACTTGTTCGAGCCACTACAATACGAAAATTAGATGCGAATCTTCGTACTGCTCGTGGGATCTCTTAAGAACTCTCTATAATCTTGACAAGGCTACTAGTAGTGGTGGGGACTGGGAGCTGCGAGGAAAGAACGATGGTTCAGGAGGGAGGATTCAGACCAATTAGAGATGGCTGTTGAGAACAGCACTTCCCGTTCATATTCGTATGAAAGTAGGAAACATGGAAGTAGAAATAGAGACTAACTTCCATGCTACGAAGAGCTTCTCATGATTGTTCATCTTTAGCCTTCTTCTTCTTCTCCATGGAAGTAGGAATAAATATAAGGTAGAACCACCTTATATTCAATCTAAGGTGAAAACCATTGATGGTTTAGTATCCCTCCCTGTTGCTCAACCCTAAAAGTTACCAACATTTTGGCTCATCATGCGCTTTATGCCTGTTACCGGTGTTGTTCATGTGAACGGTTTGACCCGCTTTGCACTCTTTACAGGAATCTTTATGGCCTATGCCATTGACAGGCCGTGATATAACATTGTTGAAGATTCATAATATCACTATCACCCCATTGGCTGTATATCATGTGCAGATCCGTAAAGTGTGTAAAGCATAAATATCAAGATTTTTTATTTTCAACTTCTGATCAGCCATTCAAATTAATGCGTTTTTGCAAACTTTACACGAAGTGCGCCAAAGTTAACCCTGTTAAGCATTTTTTTGCTGGTGATATCCCAAGTAACACGAGAATAACACTACACAATGTCTTCTAAGACCATGGATATTTCAGTATATTTTTCAGATATTTTCAGATATTTCAGCTCTTATGGCACAGTAATACACACTACCACCACCTCTTGCTTAAGAACTTCAAAGTTTAATTTATCTTTCTCATTTCTCGTGAAAAATTTCTTGGCCCTGTTTTCTTGTATCACAATCAACACCTTGGTAGGTACTCCTAGCATACAATATAGCATACCTAGGAACGGAGTTTATTTTTTTTTCAATCACTGGAACTGTCCATTTCAGTTTCAACATCCTTATACTTCATGAGGAGGTCATGGGAATTTTCAGGAGGATTTTATCGCTTCTTAGATTAGGTCTGTCTGTTCCGCGAGATCTGTGCAGAACGTACTGCGCAAATTCAGGTCACAAAACTGTGTCCTAAGCATGTTTGATTTTGGGTTAAGTTCCTATTCGTATCTGCACTGTGAGTTCCAAGCCCGTCAATTCCTTTGGGTAGGGGTTCGTTTGACTCATGGAAGGGTACAATGAAACCGCCCTAAAACCTCGAATACCCTGCGTCGGACCCAAGCCTAAACTTTTTTAACCTGAAACATACGCTTGGAACAAACCTGTTGTTAATGTGGATATCAACTCAAAAAATAAACTTGGGCTCTATGGAACTCTCTACGAGATAAATCCCCAGGAACTTTCCCGCTTTCATTCAGATCATAATATATTATGAAGCTGGAAGATCACTAGGTAGGTACTGTTCATCCCTCTCAACTCAGGGAACTACTGTCTCACACCCAAGATTCAGCAGGAGGTCAGGAAACTACAAAAGTTATTAGTTTAAATTTCGAAACGTTAAGTTTATACATATAAGATTAGAACGTGGAAACTGTTAAAATCAGAGATAAGTATACTGGAAATTCGTAAGAAAAGAGTTATTTGCGGAGTAGAGGTTTTTAGTGGGGTTTCACACAGGTGATGACCAATATGCTCATGGGATTTCATGGGACCGAAATTACCTACACCTAGATATTAACGTCATGAGACATGTTGGAGGACTGGGTATTAGAAAACCAACACCACGTCATAACAAAAATACCAAAATTCTTATTGGAAAACAACAAAAAGTAGAATTAATACGAGAGGATGATATTTGGTACATGCAGCATGGCCACGAGCGAATTTTCAAAAACCTGAGTAGGTAGCGTTAAGAAGAAAGTCGTTCACTTCACCACCTGATGAACGATGAAACACTTATCGTCCACAATGGCAGGTCACGATCGCATCCAAGAATAAAGATATTCATAAGAGCCCACCAAACAGGGAAACAATGAAATACATGCCCACAAGTATACGCAACCCGCAAGTACACTTTCAACGTACTGATGAAGAATCGTTGCACAGATTTTATGCAAATTCTCTACCATTAAGATGCACTCTACGACTAAAAAGGGTCCATTGAGCAATAACTATAAGACTCGAATGGAAGAAGAAGAGGAAAGGTA
Organism: Lygus lineolaris; assembly: GCA_030264115.1. Lineage (NCBI taxonomy): Eukaryota > Metazoa > Arthropoda > Insecta > Hemiptera > Miridae > Lygus > Lygus lineolaris. The sequence goes on along the minus strand of JAEMON010000002.1, from coordinate 37,203,429 downwards.
AGCTGATAGGGGGGACTGCAACGACTTTGACACCGGCGCTATCTTTTGAGAACTCTAAAACACCTCAGCACTTTGTCTCCTCGCCTGATTGCATCCCAAGAATGGGTTTCCTGTATGTGTTTTCTCACACTTTTGAATTTCAAAATTTGAAATCCTAAGGTGTTTTGTGGGAATCCGAGTTCCAGAGTCATCAAATTCCGAAAAAATGGGATATATTATAAGGGGCATATTATACGACATCATTTTAGGCTACCAAGACAGGTAGCCTATTAGGTTTGTAGATAGTTACTCCAGTTTTTATGATACCATTTTATTCTTTTTTGCTATTTGACAGCGCATTCTAGCGTATAATGATTGTACTAGTGCAGTTGATTAGACGTTAAACAGGTCGCTACAGCGTGAGAAGTCATTTCGTGACACCATTTTAGATTGACTGGACCTTCCTCTTCTTCTTCGAACAAACCATTCAACAGGTCTGTCTTCCTAAAAACTGGTTTGTAAACAGTCTTCGTTGTAAACTTACAATTGGGCAAGTTATCATGTTGTGTCCTTTGAAAATTCGCTATAGTACTTCATAAATCGCTGCTGCTGACTATAATACTTGTAGTATGCCTATTTAAGCTGTTCTTGCCGGAATTTAAAAGATTCTTTTTAGGATACAATAATTGCTCTTTAGGATACAATTGCTCTTTAGGATATAATTGTTCTTTCTAGGATACAATTTTTACGTCCCTTGCAGGAGAATCTGTTGTAACTGTCGAGTACAGGGGTTGTGAACAAAAGCTCGACCCCTCAGTAGAAAGGAGAAACAATTAATCAGTCTTCGACGGCCGAGGTGGTTATCAGTAAGTCAAAGCGGAATCCTTCAAACCCCCCCCCCCCCCCTCAAAGTACCATAATTTTTTAATAATTCTTTGCCCACAACAGGTGGCACAGATCCACCGTAATAGAAACAATCCTCCGACTCCCATTCAAAAGGTGCAAACGACTGCAATTCAATTAATAATCCGCTCCTCTCTCCTTTCTGCTTACATAACAAAAAGTCAACAAGAGCTTCTTTTTCCATAATGATCCATCTCTGATCTACGAACGAAAAGAAACGTGCATTGGACTGTTTGCTGACACTGAGAAAGCGTTCGATCAAGTTTGGCATCCTGGACTCCCCTACAAACTCAAATCTGCTCTCCCTGACACCTACTACTGTGTACTCCTATCCTACTTCACTAACCGCACATTCACTGTCAGGTACAAAGAAGCTATGTCTCGTCCAAGGTACATTTGCGCAGGTGTCCCACAAGGGAGTGTGCTTGGTCCGCTATTGTATCTAGTATTTATGCTGGTGACATTCCTACACCCTCTGCTGCTGCGGATGACACAGCCTCTCTCTGCAGCTCGCCTAGAGGAGAGAGAGAGAGCAGGATTGGAGCTTGAAGAACTGGCTTTTGACTTGAACGAATGGGCCTTGCAATGGAAAGTGGAGCTCAACCCCCAGAAGTCCTGCTCTGTAATTTCCACTTACCTCCATAACCACAAGGAAACACAACTAAGCATTGGCGATGATGCCACCCCTTCTGACCCAATGGTCCGCTACTTAGGAGTTGTGCTCTACAAACGTTTGACCCTCAATACGCACATCTCTTCTGTGCTCACCAGGTGCCGTCTTTGCTTACGAACACTCAAGCCTCTCCTATGAACGCAATCCCCACTACCACTTGACACAAAGCGCTTGATATACCTAATGCTGATAAGACCCATTTGGGAGTATGGCCGCCAAGTCTGGGGAGGTGCGTCCAACTCTCAGATAAAACGAGTTGAAACGTTTCAAAACCGCACTCTGAGACTCATCATTGGCTCACCCTGGTATACCAGAAATTCAAACATTCACAAGGCCATTGAAATCACCACTATCCAAGAAGTTCTGAATGTCTCGTATTCCTGATTGCATTCACGCCTACATGGTCACCCAAACCCTCTAGCGGCAGGTCTACTTTAGATATATCCAATAGAACGCCCAAATTGCAGACTAAAATGGAAACGCCACACCGATCTGCTCACACCAGCCCAACACTCATAGAACTGCTAACTGCTAGAATGCCACATCAACTCTTCCTGACCGTGCTAAAACAGTGAACTGATGAGAGAAAGTCACTGGACTTGAAATGCCTATCATGTGCCATGTGACCCCCGATCTCTTAATACTATAATTCCCAACTGTAAAGCATTAATTGTATGCAATAAAGTTTTCTTGATGAAAAAAAAAGAGCTTCTCAGGATTACATTCCTTAAAATCGCAGTTTTTGGGTGACTAATAGCGGGTTACATTGCGAGCCCCTTCCAACTCTCCAACTCTCTCACTTTGAAGAAAAAAACAACTGCCAACTGAACTGGCGTTCACAACTGCATCAGCACTCACACTCAAGTAAGGTCAGGATGTTCAGCTCTCTTGACTCAAAACATAGGCCCCGAGAAATGTTGTGAACGAAAGCTGAACCCCTCAGTAGAAAGGAGAGACAATTAATCGATCTTCGACGGCCGAGGTGGTTAAGCGGTGAGACACAGCGGAATTCTTCTGATTTTGCAGTGTCAATAAGGTTTCACCCTCTCAAAGTACCACAATTTCTTGCCCACAAGACAGGTGGCAAGCACTTTCGATGTAACGACATCATTGTCTATCTCGATGGCCAACATGATGTCCTTACATCGAAAGCGCCCCCGTACTCGACTTAGTTACGATGGAGTCGTAAACTAAAGTTTACGACGTAAACAATTGTATCCTTATCACTAGCAAAACTAACCCTTTAGATTTAAAACGCTCTTTCTAGGTTTCTACCACAAATTGGTGCTCATACGTTGGGAATACTGACAAACTTCCAAGTTCAACGAACCAACCTCACTTTTTATCCCTCGACCTAGCCAATTTGTTGTGTCACATCTATTTCGTCAGCACGTAATCACATTGTGTCCTTTGAAAATTCGCTATTATCATGCCTGTTAGTATAAAATTGCAGAAAGTGACTTCTTCAATCTTAATGGGGAAAACAGGGGTATCAACCAATCAGAACAGTCGTTAGCCCAATTCAAATTTCGTTCTTCAAGAATAGATACTGACCTACTCTCTATATTTGGCTGCACTGTATATGACTAAAGTAATAATACAGAACATCGCCAGTCTTTCCTAGAATAAAATATAAAACTGAAACAACCTAATCTTGTTATACTACAACAAAATACGTATTTGGGAGCTTTAATCGGAACTTACGTCGATCACGTTGTTTTCGTGGTCAGGAACAGCTGTGTTGTTATTGATCACAGACGGGTCACCTTCTTCCTCCATGGTTTTGCCATCGATCATTTCACTCATTTTCTTAATAACCATTTGAGCTTGTAAGGCATCCTATAGATACATAATACACATAAAGCTGAATTTGGCTGTTGAAATCAGGAACTAACACAGGTTAACCATAAATAATATTTAAGTACATACCTACTTAGTAACTGCATAATAAATTATTTTAAAAAAATGGTTTACCTGTTCAAGTGACTTAAGGCGTGCCTGCCTCCATGCTGCCTTTTTTTCTGCCTTGAGCGCCCTCTGTTCAGCGGGGGAAAGATCTTTGTCATCGTCGTCACTCAGCAGACCCTTGAACACGAAAGATCAGTGTGAAACATTACTTACTCGTATTTTCGAAACTCAAAACAGGAAAAACTGTCCGTTCCAAGCAAACTTATTGAATTGAAAAAGTTGTAGTTCGGGTTTTACTGGACCCCTATGCTTCTTGGGACGCAGAAAAGGGATTACGGGACAGCCTGGGATCATGGAATTGCAACGCAAAACCCTTCTCGTACTGTTACGTACCTCTAGGTTTCTTCCAACTAGCGGCTGTTCAGGTTTAATATTTTAGCTGCGCAGAACCTTGTGTGTGGCTAATGTATTGACCTGACCCAGAACTGCCTCTAGTTGAGACAGACCTTTTATGAGAATTCAAGTATGAACGAGAGATTGACTCCGATTGAAATGTATCATCCTCAAAAGGATTGTTGGGAGGTAAGAGAAATTTCACCAAGTGACAAAAGAGATGGGTTACTTACTTCTTGAATAAGTCTTTCTTTCATTCTCCTTTCCGCTTTGGCTGTTCGTATACTTCCCATACTAATGAGGCCATCGACTGGTTTTGGCGTTCTGTAAGCACAAGAATAACGACATTGAGTTTCACAACCTGGTGACTCCAGAATCAATCCATCAATTTGATCCAATCTTATATCCAAGGAATAAGCGTGAAACTTGATATTCCAATGTACTCTAAAGATGAAATTATGTTTCATGTAAACTAGGCTTACTTGTTTGTACAAGGCTCCGTTTCAATTTCTGGTGTCAAATCTTCGACATCGAGATCTTCGTCCACTTGAGACCAGGCACTCAGATCAGATTTGGTCATCGAAGCAATCTTCTTTTCTGCCGAGTGTACAAATTAAACCCATTACAAACTCGTTTATGCATAACGCTTCTGCGCTAGGAAATTCTCTTGTTATTACTCATTATTTAGCAGAATAGATTTCCACTTACTTCATTCGTAAGCTATTAATGAATCTATCAATCTATACTAACCTTCCTCTTGTTTTAGCTTTTCAACTTCATCTTGACTGAGGAAAGTGAAGACTCTTTCTGTAAGAAGTTAAACACAATATTTGAAACCAGAATAGATCAAGTATTGAATTACCATACACTTAGCTGAGGCTGTTTTGCTTTCTACTTTTGACTGTTGTGGGTCTATGAATTGTAGTGTATGCTCCAAGTAGTGTTCCTAAGGCAACCCACTCGCATGCTCCAAGTTATAAAGTAGTATTGGCAGCTTTAAATAGGTCATGCTTCAAAAAGGATGTAATGACACGAAGGAAAATTTGATCATTGTTAACACGAGGTTAACGGCCTTTGACACAAGCAATCCCTCTGGTAATAAAGCAGACGCAAGGATTCTCGAGTCAAGAGTATCCCTGAATCCGATCCATTGCCTCTAGCACACACATGACAACGATGTGTTGCCATACTCTGACAAATGAAGATACAACTGGGACACAGAACAACAAGAGTTGAATTTCAAGATAAATTATTCATTTTGTTAAATTCCATAAAATACACCTTTAACATAAATATTATGGGATTAAGTGTGAGTACTTGCCTGGTTTAGGGGATGGCTGATGATGCTCTTCCATAGCCTTTTCAAAAAACTTGAGCTTATCGCTGACTGATGCTTTAGGGGCTGGTGTCTTGGCTTCAGCACCATTTGTCGTAGTCTAAACGTATAAATAGGATAAAAAATGAAAAGTTTCAACGTCGATCTTTTCATTCTTTTTTAATCACAGGTTGTCCACAAATGTAAGTTGTTCATTCCCAGTTTTTAATAACACTTCACTCGCAGATGCTGATGTAGAGTTACCATACAAACTAATAAAGATCATGCATATCAACAGAGAAAGTACCTACTATTAACCTAAGGGGAAGTTCTGGGGGGAAAAGTTTGTAAATGCTATTCCTCCAGACCAGGGAGTGGCGGAGTGCTGTTGAATATGTCCTCCCATGAGCGAGGACTAGTCGATGGCATTGTTGAGTAGTTGATAGCAGGTGGGATCGTAGGTGTAGGCGGAGCCGAGTCATCACCCTTTTCATCTACACTGTGTCTTGGCAATGGCAGTTCAATGCAAGAAACAGGACGATCTCGACCCTTTCCACGTATCACAATGTCTTCAACAACCTCGACGCGGTTGGACCCATATTCGTCCTCCTTGTTCAAGGAATGAAGAGAAGTTGATGTTATCGTTTTGGAGGAAGGTGACATCAGGGAAACCAGCTCTGAAACTATTCCATCTTCAGGCTTCTTCACAACTGAGCCCGTCTGCCCATCAGCAACCCTAGATTTATAATCGCTGAACCTGAATGCAGGGGCTAATTGCGACCCTGCTTTCTTCCCACTCCCCGTATCAAATCGTCTGCACAAACCAACTGATTTTAGATCAGTCGATTCTCTTTCATTTGTTCCTGTTCTATCTAATTTACTACCCAAACTCTTAGATGACCAATGATGTATTTCTCCATCATTTGGTTTAGGTGTTTTCGAAGATAGACCAGGATCCTCTTTGCTATAAACCTTATTCGTCACAAAAGGTTTTCCTTTGAAAAGTACGTCGGACTTTTCAAATTTGGCTTTGACGTTCATAAATTTTTCAGAGGCTCTTTGTGGAGTTTGGCTTTCTTGTATTGCTTGAAGACGGATGTTTTCATAAACAGTCTGATCTTCCTTCGTTTTAGGTGAGGCAGATGCCACCTCAGTAGACAGCTCGCCATCTTGTACTATTGGGATTGGCTTGGGGGGAAGAGAAGGTGGTAGGGCATTGACTACCTCTGGACTGACTATGGGTGTGGTAGTTGCTGTAAGAACAGATGTAGAGGTTAATGATACGGGAGGAAGGGAGGCATAGCCCGAAGATGGCCATTGATGAGGATGTTGCATGTTAGATAATGGAGGATATGGTAGGAAGGGGTTGTGCGGAAAGTAAGTTGTTTCCAACCCTGGAGGTCTCATCATCTGGACATGGTTGGTAGCCCCAGGATAAAAACCGTAGCCTCCAGCGAAAGGATAAAAATGTTCATTGGTCATGTAGGGTGGAGGAGGAAAAGGGAAGTATGTCCTCGTCCGAGGGTCAACCATGTACGGTTGGTTTCCCATAGGCTGAGTACTCGGGGAAGTAGTTACTTCATTGTTAACAACATGCAAAGGAATGGATACATTGCAAGTAATGGTAGGAGTAGTTGCAGGAATCGTAGTAATTTCTATTTTAGATGGTGAAGGAATTTCTTTGACTTTCGTTTTCACTATAGAAGCTGTTTGCTCAAGTTGTCCTCCATCTTCAAACTGCATAACTTCTTGTCGCCTAACCTCACTATCAAATCGAACAGTTTTAGCTCTAGGAAGAGTAGCACTCTTAGGATAGTTGATGATGGGCGTAAAGTTGGTTCCTGCTCCATCCCCTCTGGCTTGAACATGTTTTCCAGGTGAATGGTCATCAGTTAGAGGGAGAGAATGTTTGGATTCAACCGATCCCTCCAACTTAACTTTATATTCACCTCTTGAACCCGAATAGGTAGGTGCATCTTTTTTTGTCCCGCCTACTCCCTTCAATATCGGTCTCAAGGAACTTCGGCTAATCGGTGAATTATTGATAGAGCTACACAAGGACGTATCAAGCGGTGTTCCGTATTCACCGGTTTCTGTGGAATCTGTCCCCGCAGAGTCATAATTCTCTGCTACAGCATAATTCTCGCTGCCACCAGATGTCAATGATTCATTGTCACTTCCGTTCTTGTTTTCGAGTTGAAAATGTACATGAGCATTGGGAGGCGAACCGTCAGGGGGAAATGTGAAATCTTTTGTATCTGCGGCCTGTGGAGGTGAGCCCACAAACAATTTTGGACTTGAATCTTCTCTGAGGCTCTCAAAACTTTGAACGCCGGGTCTAAATCTGAATTGAGGCTTGTGGACTGTCCTGTCTCCTTCATTCGTGAAAACCTTGGGGCTGGAATTCTCATCAAGATTGCTGAACATGGGCTTTGCAGGCACGTTTTCAGGATAAATTTTAGGACGAGCAAAGACGGGCGATGCGATAGAAGCTGGTCTGACATGACTGCGATTCACGTTTTTGCTACGAATAATCGGGCTTGAAGGATTTCGAGCAGTATTTTTCATCTCGTCCTCATTTGGGTCTTTATAAACTCTGGAATAGGCACTGACAGATCTTGTATCAAGTGGTGTATTGAACAGATCCGCCTTGATTGACATCGAAGTTGATGATGCTGAACCAAGCTGCCGTTCTTCGACTTTTGGTTTTTCAATCGTTCCCGACTGAACTGAACGTACTGGTGTTTGTTTGGTTATCAGAGCGTAATCAGCAGGTTGCATTAGGCTTGGGGGATGATCCCGCGCTCCCCTGTATCCTCGAGTTTTAACGCTCGTGTCAACTGAGTTAGAGTCAGATCCTTCAGTTAGGTTCTTCTCTACAGTACCTGGCTGTAAAAAGAAACGCATGCTGTCAGTTATCATAGTTGGACTGATTCGATCTAACGCCACGGCACACAAAAGCGAGGGATGTTCTGAGCCACAAACAAAACAGACACACCCAAGAAAGTTTCCTCTTTATTGCGATACAATTTACTCGTTCCACTGATCAGAATAAATCGATACACTTTAGCAAACCCGATCCACAAAGACGTTTTTTAAGAATATAATAATATTTTAGTCAATGAGTATAATAATCAAGAGAAATGCATACTTATCAATAACAGTTACGTAATAAGTACAAAGTAGAATTCACGACTCTTATATAAGGAACATAAGGAACTCATTAAGACTAGTCACATTGATATTTAGAAAAAATGCGTAGCACAACATCAGGTTTTCACATGTTTATTTATATGATAAAAACGGGGTAATTCTAATTCTGTTTCCTATTGGCCCAGATCAGTAGTAGGATAACAATTCGCCTGTTTCACGAATCACGTTAAAAATAATTCAAAATTTGAGGGGGGAAAAACGGAAAGCAGTGGAAGAGTAATGAACTTAATCATAACCAATTTCAGTGACGAATTTTACAGATGAATCGTAAGGTATTTTAGAGAAGAGCCCTATGTAGTTGAGTGACTAGTTTAACAAGATGTAGGTACCGTCTACGCTTATGAAAGTACAACTCAAGAGCCACGAACGATAATAATAGAGGATTAAATAAATAAAGCGTTTTTATTCATAAACATTAAGATTGAACTTTATAATTTGGATCAGTTCAGCCCAACTGTTACGCATAGGATAATGAAAATATAAGTTGAACAAAATTGAAGTTAGTTGAACTCTGATGGAATGAAAAATCTAATCATAATTTTGATTGGCCTTTAAAAAAATGGAAGAGTCATTACTAAAGGGATGTGTTTCCTTGAAATACAACTAACCTTTAGTAGAACACATAACGAGGAAGATGGCTTTAACGTAGATAGGACTCAAAAAATCCATGATCGATATAGGAGGTAAGAATATACGGTTCGAAAAAAAAATGAGGCCTCATACAAAAAATATACTTTCTTCCCTTTTACCCTGTTTTTCGTAGTTACCAGCCTGTGCGTAACATTTCATGTTTTTGGCAAACATTTCCATTATTATATTGTTGGTTTTATACTACTAGGTGCCTTTAATTCGTATGGTTAAACAGAAAATTTTCATTTCGAGGCGAAATATATCAAGTAAGTAATATTTGGAGGTGATTGAATAACTAGTATAGTTGGAAACGATTCTTAACTACGATGGGAACTGGGATAGAAGTTCTAATACGTTCGGTTATCACAAACGACGAATCTCTGGACGTTATTTCATACCCATTACTGTACAATTTGACCCGGTGAAGTGGAAGCTCCCCACTCCACCATACTGAAGTTTAGAAATAGAGGTCTCGATTGAAATGACAAATTATAGTGGATTACCTATTTTCAAACGTTAGCGGTTTTGGTTGAGGTAAATAAACGGAAAGTTCAAGTACATATTCCTAAGAAATTATTTTTTCCTTCTTTTGTTAATTTCAGTACAAAATTTTGTTAATTTCAGTATAAAATCAGACATACAGACAGGGATTAGACACAAATAGTTGATCTGGGTTTCAAACCATTTATTATTTGGGAGTGAAAAATCAACTTGGAAAAAATATTACGGAGCTAAATTCAAAATTGATCTATTTCGCTGGGATTTCGTTCTTAACTCTCACTAGTGGAATCATCAAAAGACCCCTCTTCATCATGATATAAGGAAAATGTTGACCAAACGAAGTCAAGGGAGGATATGTTGCAAGAGTTTCTTCGTTTTTTCTGAAAACTAAGTCAACAATCGTGGGTTCTGATATAGCTAGCATACACGCTCTTCATCTTTATACACCTAAAAGACTGTGAATAGCACAATCAAAACTTTCAAGGGATTTACGTTTCATAACTTCAATTTGGACCACCAACAAATCAGTTATAAAATAACAACATTTACTTACCATAGTTTAACCTGTTTAAATTTAATTGGATTTTTCACGATTTCACATAACTATAATTAGCTTATTTTAAATTAGATTTTTGTCCCATTCAACGTATCATAAGTGTCAACAATAAAATAAGATACACTTCAATTATAATTATCAATAAAGGCAAGGCTTTTTTTCGCACTGTCGACAACCAGCACAATCCACAAAAGCACCAAATGGATAACAATGGATTCATCTTAACTTTTCACAACACGGGTAAATTCATGACTATTTGGCACAATTCAACACTAATCATCTGGTAGCTATAATTTTGATATATTCAACGAAGTTTAAATTATAATAAATGCTCTCTTTGAACAGATATGGACAATACATCAACGATTTTGTAAAATATTCATTTAAAAAACGTAGAATATAACATTTTACTGACGAATCCCAATATACTTACATTAAAGTTAGACATTGAGGAATTATTTTAAAAGTAAGCGTTAGCATTAATTTATTGGTACGTTTTCCCGTATAGCCATTATGAATTTCATAACTTCTTCTTATCATGAATAATTTAGCTAGAAGGGACAATTAATAATAAAGATGACAATGGAAAATTACCCTTTTGTATTTTACGATGATATATTAATGAATGAAAGGAACTGGGAGTGATCTACTCGAAATTGGGGAATGCCGCTCAATAGCCTTTGTACCTATGTCCGGGAATAGATTAGGTACCTTCTTAATTAGACACTCTGAGAATAAGTACATTTTGGATCGGGGCGCACTGTTAAAACAAACCACTTCTTATTCATTATGCCAGATCCGACTAAAATCGTAAGCTCTTGAAGAAAATTTGTTATTACAAAAATTCCAAGATGATTCCTCAACAAATACCTACGCGCAGCACAGTTAGCACATAATCTTAGTTGGAAAATGTTCCAATTTGAGCCAAATAAGCGGTAAATAAGCTGAGACGTAGGAAATTGGGATCCATGAATTTATTTTCAACACCGTAGGATATGATCCTAAAGGATATTCTTATTTATGTTTGAGTACGTAAAAAAACAATTTTGAGACACGAGACGTACAAAAGAGCAGAACTTTTGATGAGAACCTCATCAATCGACGGTACAATTACGAAAATGCAATTTCCGGGACATAGGATGAGTCGAGAGCGATTTTAAATGCATGTGAAACTGAATGCATCACTTTTTTCGGGCTAGTAGAGTTCAAGATAGATAACAGTAGGCATTTCTCTAAGCGTCTCCGTACTTTCCTTCTGAGCAGACTGAGACAAGGGAGTCACAGAGGGCAGGGGACATGCAAGAGGACCCCTAGAAATGCACCAGGTTTCCTTGGGCACCTCCATTTTCCTTTGAGATAGCTCTCAAGTTTATTAACTAGCCGAAATTTAGGCACTTCCATTCCAAAACTGCCCCCTCTATCCTACTCTTACCTCAATAGGTGGCCACACACTTGCAGATTTTCACAGCAGATGTGGGGTTTTTGATCAACATCCGCGTGAAAATCTGGAGGTTAGTGGAAAGCTGGGACGAGAAGATAAAGCGATTTAAACGGAAAATTTGTTGAACGATATCATTTGTCAACGATATTGGATATAGAAATCGGTGATCTGACGCCGCCCCCTAACGAAAGGATTCGCGGAAGAGATAACTGTGATCCGCCGCAGATCTCGGAGATCTTTTGTCATGTCAAAAGATTTGAATCTGCCAGATCTAGGTCGGTGACCAATCAAAATTTGCCGGAAATCTGCCAAGATCTGCCCCACTAACGAGACGATCTGATCAGATGACAGACATCGGCGAGTGAAGTCTGCCAGATTTCATCGTGGATTCTTTGCACGTTCATGGGCGACGGCAGATCGCGGTCAGCAGACCAACTCGGTCGCGTTAGGATTGGGCATCCTAATCGGCCAATCACATCTGCCGTAAATATCCGCTCGTGTGTGGCCGGCTATAGGGTAGAACCTTGGGTAGGGTCTGTTAAAAAATATTTCTGGAAGTTCTCAGTTCATGTTAGGTACTGTAAAAGTACGTAGAGTGGGAAAAGGCAATAGTCGTGTACTACAACGAGTTTCCAGTATCCATGACACATCGTGATCCGTCACCTATTTCTCTTTGGTTGTTTTTACGACTCATTCCTTCTCACATTAGCATATCATCACTTTTTCATCACATCATCATTCCTTGCCATTCCATGATTTTATGCCTTTTTTCTACACTCTGTTTTAACATGGACGCGACTTCTTCCGTTAATCTGATCTAGGAGGATGTGAATGATCTCCACGTCACAAGGCTCTCTTTTCAAACGCCCAATTTTATTTGCTTCCCCAACATTATGTCAACATTTTCCCAATGAATAGACCTTTTTGTTAATCCCCAAGAAAATATATTTTGATTTAATTTTTTCATCACTTGAATACCCCATTGCACCAACCACTCTCCCTTTTAACACTCAGAGAAGAAAATGCTCTTGGCTCAGATGGCTGCAGGAGTGCTGAAATTGTTTTGAGAAATCTCTTAGATTATCTTGCGTGAACTGTAATCTTAAGAGCGCTCAATGTAATTTTGGACAAAAGAAGTGATATAATATCGACAACCTGAGAATACTGATGGCCCTGGAAGACTGGGCCAAATTGAGGACGGAACCGAAATTGTTCCTGGACGTAACTCTCAGTCGCAATTGAGTGCGCTCTCCCAATGCACACAGACATTATTCAATTTAGAGCGTAAAACACTCATGGGACTGAGTAATGGCTCCAGTTTCATGAGCCATAAGGCAGTATGAGCGTCATTCGAAACATTTCTAATTGGTTAAAACCAAAAGTAAACAGAGACTTTTTGAGCTAAGTCTCTCAGCGGCTTCACAGAAAAATTCGCAATCTATTTCAAGTTACTATTAAAGCAACCAATAAAACAAGTAAGAAGGGTGATGAGACGAAAGGTAACCAGTTAGATCGAAAATGACTCACAAAAATAATGTCTTCCATTGTCATTAAATGCTAAAATATTTAAAAAATATAGAGTACACCACACGAGATGGCATACGTCAACAGTCGATGACGTCGACATTACATAAAACTGCCGGCTTAAATGGTAATAACACAGCCTCACTTATATTATAAAACTAGAAGTCGCTGGAGACATTGGGTAGTGGAGGCAGATCCCCCAACCCTGGGATGGTGTGGGAAGCAGCGAGCATTGATCCTCTATAACGGTCGAGGGTGCTAAGGAGGACCTTTTCCTCCATCATTCTGCAAAGTCCACATTTCCAACTCGTCACACCACAACGAGAAACAGGAATTATTCGTAACTATTCTCAAATGGATGCACATGAAGGAATACTGTTACAAGGGAGTGCTGAATTCATCAATGATGGAATGCTTGCTTGGAAAAAGATTCAGGAAGAGTGGTATAAAGCCAGCGAACATAATATTTTCAAAAGAACATCAGTGATTAATGATGACGGAGGTAATGATTCATAAAAAACTGTTTAGTACAGAGTGTAAAAGTTCGATACCTACGGTAGAGTAATAACGTAAAGGGACTCGTCATTTACCTCTTCAAGTAGGCAGACATTACTTTGCTTAGACTTTTCTGATTTCTCCCAAAACAAACGACCTGCTCTTAAGTCTCAACAGAGGCTGAGCGATAGTCAGGTCCCTAGACTGGTCACTTCCCTCTCGATACCACTCATATTTCTTACTAAGACCCCACGGATTCTTGATATGGGTCGAATTTCAATACCCTGAGTAGTGATTGTTTCTTGTTTGTAATTTTAAAGTGGCCTAACTGAAGTGGCCCGATGCAGGCGGTACCACGGTGGAGGCCATAAACCAGCTGCCCGTATAGCATTAGCGTAATTTCCCCTCTCCCCAAAGCTTCAAGAAAGGTAAGAATGTCGATGTAGCTCTGACCCTCCTAGGCGCCGTAGCTTTCTAAAACCAGGAGTCTAGAACCCATCAGATTGACATAGTAAAAGCTCTTTACCATTGAAGAGGGAGTCCTATCAGAGCAGTGGGAGAGGCAATGACTCCTGCTTAGTCTGAGGGTGCTTACAGACTGGAGCTGTGATAAAAGTGAGAGAGGAGAGCAAAGAGAGGAGTGAAGAGAGCAGAGAGTTGGCCAATTCAGAGTGGAGCGAGAGTCAGTTCGGTTCAAATCCTTCTAGACGGTGGATGATCATTATTTCTTTGCGGAAAACCCGTCATTGAGAATGTGGTATTTACTTCGGGGGCGAAAAGAAGAAGGGATTCACATAATTACTCAATCGAGTCATGTTATGGATATGGATGGACATGGATATTATGACATTCGACTACTAGCTAGATACAGTTCAGCACAAATTGCTGAAGATGTGGTCAAATTGCATTTTAAACCCAATTATGCCTGTTGGGTCAGCGATATGAGCGACGAAAACAAACTGGCTTGATTTCTTTGCTCACGTCTTTGCTCGACCTTGAGGCGCTGCCCCACTCTGCGCTCCTTCATATGCCAACCTGCGTTTGTTTTCTTCGCTCCCTTCCCTTGCTCTTAGCGCAGCTCCAGTCTGTAAGCACCCTAAGTCTAAGCGCGGGAGCAGGAAGTGAACGCGCTCTATCCCTACCTACGTAAACGTAAGAAGGTGGGCATTCTAACCATCGTGTCACAGCTTTGTCAGGGCCATGTCAGGGCTTTAACAGGTCAATGACAGGGCATGTCAGGCCATCGAACTACCACTCAAGTGGCCAGTTCAAAGATATTGAAAATGGTTGTATTGTGAATTAAAACAGCACTCCACTGTAACAGTATGCTATGGATTTAATAGGTAGTCGGTAAAACATAATGCCAAGCTTACTTTCTCGAAAATTTCAACGTGCTGATTACTATCACCACATCATGTGCCCTTTGATCAGTTGAGCCGTAGTTGGAAGTTTAGAAAGTATTACAGAAATAGCGCCTAGATAGGTAACTATTCCTTAATGAGATTAAAATTCTAATCTTTGCTGCCGAATGAGGGAAAAGCTTGTTTTTCTCCAAATTCGAACACTACTCACTTACGCATCTCATTAGAACCTACGAATTTACTGAAATATGTGGTATATTAGTTGTAGGACATGTCTTTCAGGTAGCTTGGCATAAAACTGTTCAAATTAAGAGGGTAGTTGTCCAATAATAAGTAAAATAGGCAATTCCAGTGGGTCTAAAAATCTGAAAAGTGGCTTTTTTTGTGGAGTGAGGGATAAATGCCGATTTCAACTTGGGCAGAAAACGCAATCGACCCTAGCGAGCATTTGTATTTACCGCATGAAGTGTCTATAAAAGGCCCGAACAAGGCCACTTGACATACGAATAATACAAAAATGTGATGAAATCCATACAAGTTCACGTAGCAACCATGATCGACATATTGACTAATCCAGGGATGTAGTAAAGTAAACTTCTGTTGCCAGTCTGGCAATGATGAGAAATCGTCGTAAAATACCCATGTTACGATTATCATTGGCCTTCATGCGCTCAGCAGAGAATCAATCGCTGATGGGTTCCGCCAAAAACAGATTTTTGCTTCGCCACTTTTGATTATGGTTAATATGTCTTCTTGAAATAGTGGAGAGAGAAACGTCAATTTGACCTTCCATGCTGCTGGAATGGATACTATATAAAGTGTATATTGGATATTTCACCATACTATGACCGTAGATATTTCAATAAAATTCATTTTGCAACGCTTTTGTCCCAGAAACAACTCCCACTATTAAGAAAATTCCCTATTTTCATTCGTATTTCTAATTCGTTGGGAAAATTTTCTTGGCAGGCTACATTTTGGTTAACCAAAGGCTAACTATGTAGTTTAGACTTGGACAATTTGTTTTCAATCACTGGAATTGCCCGTCGGGCAAATGGAAAACTCTTGAGAACGTGGGTCTTAACAAGAAGAAAAAATGTTCAAACGGGGAGGGGGACCCAGTCGAACTGGGATATTTACAAACATAGCTAAATGCATCAACATCATACATATAGATAAATGGAGGGCCAAGCTAAAATAGTGCTAAATTAAAAAATAAACAAAATGAAACCTCAATTAGCCACTTATTTGCAATGAGATAGACCTTAATGGTAAACTTGATTTGTTTTTTTTACAACATGCTGTCCAAGAGAAAGGAGCAGGGGAATTTTCGAAGATAACTTGGGACGACATCCATGCAGGATTTATTATTGACTGAGTTTTGTCCTTTTTGCTCCTGGTTAGCAAGGATAAGGATTGATCACATGAAGAGGGTTCATTATAGTAAGAAGCACATGCCTTTTTTCGTTCGTGAACTTGGAATATAAAATTAAAAACATAATAGGTTTTTTAAAACATAGAGAACATTTTAGCGAAGAAAACGTAATTCCTAAAGGTGTGATTATAGAACGAATGATAAAAGAAAAATATGATTGCTAACTTAGGAGGTCCGGAAAAATCATTGAGTCACAATGATTTTCAATTTATATCGGACACACGATTTTTCTATATCTCTCATATCATGCTACTAACTAGAGCAAGTTTCAACACTTAACACAGACCAAATGCCCTACCGACTCAACCCTGATATTGAATTATTTCATATATACGGTGTAGATACGTCGAGTAATCGTTCGAATTATATGAAAAGTCCATTAAGGACTATCGAACAGATGAATCGACTCCTATGTACTTGATAGTTGCAACAGTTTAATGCTTTGTCCATCAGCCTTTTTGTTGAATTATCGGTACCTACACATTTATAATTATTGAAATGGTCTTGTTATCATCTTGTCATTATAATAATATGATCATTATATATACACACCTTCCTAAGAATTGCATGACTTTAAAATTTTAAGTTTAGGTACTCTCCAAGGAAATGACCATAATGCGACATCAACATTGACAAGAAGGATTGGTAAGCACACTTGTAATAACCGAATGCATGTATTATTGTATAATGCAAGTGCTACCAAAGAATTAGCTATGAACCATGCAATCCTCTGTAAATAGAAGTAACGCTCGTGAGTCACGTTAATGTTTTTAGGTCGAGTGAGAAATTGTACAATTAAATAGCGGTCGCTATTTGTCACAACGGTGTAAAAAAGCTAAGAGAAAATGCGTGCATGTCGTTCCAAAGAACAAAGATGACATCGTAGGTACATAAATAATCATGTTACTAGAGAGAATGTACATTGGTATTTTGAAACATCGTACTCTTGTTAAAAGAATACAAATGATTTTTCTGTAATACGAACTTACGAGGATATTGAAGTAACAATATATTTTTCACTAAGGAATAGGCTTTTTTCTTAATGAGAAACAATAGATACTGTAGGGTCGTTACACATTACGAGGGATCTACGGTTCCTAAATCAAAACTAAAAAAAAAAATCAACAGTAAGTACATCTGAATGGAAGGTTACCAAAGTGTATCAAGGTTGAGGTTTAAAAAAGTTGAATACATCATTAATAGAACAAATAAACAACAATGTCTGATCAACGGGAACGAGTAAAAAATTGATCGTAAATCTGGTCAGTACAGAGCGCAGGAACATGCAGTGACACCACTAAGCGAGCGGACGAGAATATGCTTGTAAGATTTCCAAGACGACATTCAACATCAATGTACAAGGAACAAAACAGGTATTACAAACACAAAATCAACTGGGAATGAACAAATGATGCAAATAAATGTAAAATAAACAGAAACAGAGCAAGGATAATGGAGAATGGACTTCACAATTTATGATCGAATGACGTGAAGAAATATTTTTATGTGCCCTTAATCCAACGCGACATGAAGCTGTAATGTGGGTACAATACAAAAATATGAATAGCAAAGAACATGAAACAAAAGGCATAAATCATGGGGGGAGGGAATAAAATCGCAGAGAGCGCTTCATCAAATAGCCGCATGCAAATGTCGTACTACATTTGTCCAGTTTGTAACGCTGGAGGATCTCTGATCTTTTCAAATCTACGTAATACTACTGGTTGGTTGATCGATGATTCAAATGTTTATACAGGACCTTAGTTAGCTTTCCATATACTAAGTGCCTGAGATGAAAACCCCCTGAGTTAAGAAAAAAAAAACTACCCTTCAATGCAAATTAGTAGATATAAATGTAATATGTTATTGGTTAATAGAACCCTGTCAGATATTTTAAGTGAATAAATTCGTTCGTGAAATACATTTACTTTACTGTGCGTGAGATCCGTAATGTTAGGTAACCTTCAAACAAAAAATAGTAAGCATCAACTAAGGTGGCTCGCTGCAATCTATTATCCATCACATTATTTAGATCCAAAATTATTTACATAAGTAAACAAAATAAATGAGTCCTTTGAATTTGTGAAGTCATTTGAGAGTGGTGCAGCAACAAATCATTGTTGTGCAAACCCTGTTATAGTGAACCAAAAAATTAAACCAGAGTATGGGAAGGTATTCAAAGCAACTACAAGATGCGAGGGCAATTATAAAGTTTAAAATGGAATTAGGTGAAAATTTAAATAGCATATATGGTACTTACATCAGTGGTGGACGAAGGAGGAGCCTTGTCGGACTGAGGGGCCAACGTGTGTTTGCTCATGACGATGGTGGTCGTCTTCAGGGAATCACCCGACTTGGGACCGCCTGGTGACTTGGGTTTGGCAACCACGTCGTTAGCAGCTGTCGTCACAGCTCCACCGCTGAGAGCCAACATTTCAGCAGCTCGCACAACGTCCATTACCTAGAAACAAGTCGTATGAAACGATAAAAAAACTAGTATCCATGAAATACAATGATTTAGGTAGCCAACTTTAGAATGCTGAACGATATCGTAAGTCTAATCAAGTGATAGGCACAGCGCAATATCCAGATAAGTCCATCCATCTACTGCAGTCACCGTCATTACCTTTTCAGGGGTAGACTTGTCCTTGTTGAACTCTTCAACTTCCATGCCTTGTTCTTTTATTTCTTTTTCCTTTTCTTTCTTCTCGTGTTCTTCTTTTTCCCACGATACTAACTCCTGTTTCATTTCCTGCTCCTAAATTTAAAAAAAAAAAAAACATCAACATTGAAACTTAAGAATAGGGATGGAACATCGAAAGAGAACATCGATGTTGACATCAAAGTCGCCATCGACACTCAAACATCGATGTCAGAAAAACATCGACCACAAAACATCGATGTTTCTTGGTTTTTTGAAAATTGGCATACTATCAAGGAAATCGCTGTAAATTTATTACACTGCCATATTGCCAAAAAAAAAAACCTCCACTCTCCTTGCTCTCAACCTTCTTCTCACCAACTTTTTGAACCACTTCCAATAAACTTTGGTTAAATCGGCCCTTAGGATTTCTGCTAAAATGGCCTGTATAAACCTATCGGTATAACATCCACATGAAACTCGAGATGTAGGTAGCTGTGTGCCACTATGCCAGAAGAATGCAACAGCAACAATACTCATGACTGTAATCGATTGCTATTTCTCTACCGAAATCGAAATCCATCCGTTTGTAATACAATCATTATGACTTAGAAAGCATTCTTCACCGGTTCTTTTTCAGCAAAGTAGAATATCGGCTATAGAAATAGGTATTATTTGCCGACAAAAGGAAAAACTTGGAACATCGAACGACAAACATCGATGTCTCGATAATATCGTTATGAATCATCAATGTTAAAAACATCGAACATCGAAGGAAAAACATCGATGTTTCGATAACATCGATATCAATGTTCCATCCCTACTTTGGAAACATGAGCGGAACTTTCCCTAAAACAAAACGGCGGCAAAACTTAGTACCCCCCCATCTCTTCCAACTAAGTCCTATGTATGTCGATAGGTATATGTAACTACACCAAAGCTTCACCATAAAACACCAGCACCTGTAGGTTTGTTATAAAGTGAGTAACTATGTTCATTATAACAACATAGTTCCACATTTTATCTAATCTTAGATGAATCGGTGTATTTTACCTAATTGGATGAATCGATTTGTAAATAGAGATTCAGATGATCCTCAAAACATCCACAGTCACTAAGAATTGATATTTTTTCTTGTACAGCAGTTATTGAGAAATTCTCACCCTTCGAATGTTGTCACTATCCTCAGCCTCTCGATCTAAGCTAGAAACGCTTTGTGAAGCAGACTTGTTCTCTTTAGTAAGTTTTCCTTCAGCTTGTAGTCTATCAACTTCTGTCTTATCATATCCTGTGAGTAGGAGGAGCATCCAATGATTAGGCATTTAAATATCTCAAAGTTATTAATACTAATAACAACAATGTATGTACATGTACATAATTTATTCATATAGTCGTACGTGGCTAAAAGTAATATTGAACCAACCTTTGCATACAACCAAGTTGATCCTTTGGCCGGCGTTTCGAAGTGCAGTAACAGCTTCCTGATGACTAGCACCCAATACAGAAGCCCCGTTGACTTCTAGCAGCCTCATTCCCACCTAGAAAAAAATACGTAACGACAAAAAAGTCAATTTCGGATCATCAAGGTCAATTTGTGATTGTTACACGAAAACATTACTGCAAACTTACTTTTAGCCTAGAATCTCTCTTCGCAGCGCCTCCCGAATTGATTTTGGAAATAAAAACTCCTTCGTCAGTCTTATCTAAGGGGTTGCCCTTATGACCTCTCAGGCCTCCCTTGATGTGCATGCCCAACTTCTCGCCATCTTGTCGAACTATAGTCAGTTCCTTTGGCATAAAAAGAAATAGTAATTAGCCAAAGCAATTTCCTAAATTAAGTGGACATGAAAAATAAAATAGACAATGTTTAATGCAAGATAAACAAATATTGTGTGTGGTACCTGGAAACCGTCGGGAAGGGGGTCGTGTTGAACAGTGAGCGTAATCTCATTGTTTTTGGTGGGTTTGAGGAGAGCCATTACGGCTTCTTGGTGAGGGACTTTGGTTAAGTCCTCTCCGTTGACCTTCAGTATCCGATCACCCATTCTCAACTTGCCTGACGTCTCAGCGATACCTCCAGGCACGATCTAGGACCATGATTTAGCGCATTAGTATAGATCGAGGCATTAGCATAGAATAAAATGGATGACTTTCATGTGCAGGGTAGATTTGTTGGATTGTGAACCAACATAATTATTTAGTAGGTCAATGATATAAAATTTACAGAGCAATAGAGGTGCCTCAATTCTAGAATGGTCCTATACATAAAATATTTTACCAATCACCAGTAAAGTCACGAGGAGAAACCATTTCCTTTCAGAAGTATGTAAAGAGAGACTTCCCCATCAAATCCAGGTTGTCCACATTGTACAAGGTTGTCTTATACGCTTCATGACTGTTCTAGAGGCTATGGAAGTATGAAAGGGCAATTACGGCTATTCCACTTTATTCGTTCAACTGAAAGAGTTTAGTGAGAGCTTTCCAAAAAGGTGCTGGTATGTGTGAGGTATCTAATGAATGGAAGTGAGTGAAAATGAGTGCCGTAAAAAAGATACAGATGCCGTCACCCACCCCGCCTGGGGGGCACCCTCCGCTCCTCAGAACAGATGACGTCACGCTTCATCTTCCACCCGTTTTACAGCCAAACTAGATTTTTTTTTTTTTGAGAATGAAAATTGGAACCGTGGGGTTTTCAAGGGTGCTGAATCCAAATTTGAAGTAAAAAATTAATGCAAAATTACGAACACCGGAATTCCCTGTTACCTACTATAGTTGTAGGAACGAAAACCAGAAAGCATCGGGAGGATAAAAAATCAAGGTTGATCCGAAAATCGATTCTGAAACATCTCGCATACCCTATTTGAGCTCAACTCCCTCGTGGGAGGAAACACTTGGCTTTTGGCTTACTAACTTTGTGTTGAAAAAAAAAAGGGAGCATCGAAAAAGCCCCAGACATAGAAAATCTTCGTGACTTCACCGGTGAAAACCAATAGAACAAAAAACTTACATGGGAGATAAAGATACCAGGTTGGTTGCTTCCAAAGGGGATGCAAGAATGATCTGTACCACCAATGATGCTGAACCCCAGGGATCCATCTCGCACCAGCGTCACTTCCTGCATGAATACAAGGTATGTAATGCTCTGTCATGAATAAATCAAGTTGCTACCTGAAAACTTGGAACAACAGCTGACAGTAAAAATCCAATTAATCTTAACGAGTACGAGCCTACACATACAGTAGGTAATGCTTACCTCAATAATTTCGGTGTGAACATGCTATTTCAAGGGCATACAGAGTGTCGTTTTCAGGCCTAAAGTGCAATTTGCATGATTCATACCTACCTTGTCATCTCCACAGTGATAAACTCAATTAGTCTCACAAAGC
The DNA here is from genome assembly GCA_030264115.1 of Lygus lineolaris. Classification (NCBI taxonomy): domain Eukaryota; kingdom Metazoa; phylum Arthropoda; class Insecta; order Hemiptera; family Miridae; genus Lygus; species Lygus lineolaris. Next base: position 37,181,075 of record JAEMON010000002.1, on the reverse strand, counting down.
AGCATAGTAGCAGCCAAAATCAAACACCAACACACCACAAACTTTGTTATAATGACAGAGGACGGCAACGCAACTGAATATTGTTGTTGGGAGTACGACTTATGGAGACGTTGGATCATCCCAACATTTCGAGTTGTGCAAAGGTAAATGTTGTAACAAACATGCTCCTCAAATACTCCATGAAACTTTAAATCATTAAAGATATTTTATTCGACAGAAAATGCTAGAAAAATCTACTAATCATAGGAACGTTCCAAAAATGTTCATGAAAGACAACATTTAATTTTGTATTGTTGACGAATATGATAAAATACTAAATTATTCAATCTATAGTTCTTTCGTTAGGATCCGAGGATTGCTTTGAATGCATAAACTAAATCTTTCTACTGAGACGAAGAATATCTAAACAGGGAGGGGTGTTGATTGAGTATATTGAAAAAAAATACCTACCGACAAATTTATAATAGAATGCAACTGGGGAAATTCGCAATTGTTATTCGTAACATTCACACACACAAAGGATTGGATTAACGTGGTTAGTAGGTTAACCAACTGAACATGCTACATTCCAAGTATATGCTGTACTACGCCAGAGAGAAGATTCTGACATCGTGCGATAATTTTTTTAAACCATTACCTAGTGTTTATAAGATATTGCGATAATTGCATGAAATGCAAAAGAGGTTTTTGAAACAATAATAAAATGAAGAAACACATTGCGAATGATCATGGATATTTTACTCACACTCCTTTGGCTTATCAATTATTTTTATTATTCAGCAGCATATACAGGAAGAATTGGAACCTCACATAGTTTAGTAATTTGAACATGGATGACAATGAGGAGATGAGAATCATAAAAATACGAGTACAAAAAGGTGAATTAGTGTACTCTGATCGATCAAGATTGATTTGGAAAAGGTGACGTAAGAAGAAGCGTTGCTTGGGTATTTCAGTCAAGAGTACCGAGTATACTCGTAGTAATAGTGGGAAAATCAAACTTCGTTCCTCTGGCCTGGGCATCACAGCCATAAAGCACTCAAGCCACTTCCCCCCCCCCCCCCCCCCCCCCCCCCCCCACAGAACCAGGGCATCTCGACTTCATATAGCCCAGCTGACGGCTTTCAATGCGCACTACCCGAGGGTCTGATGTTGGGGATTGTTTCCGAAAATCGTTTTGATGTCGATAACTTATGGGGGGAAAGTCTAATTGTTCTGGCACAATACCGAGATTTTCTTCGGTTTTCGAGAGCTATCTACGTTGCCTTAGTGACGTCACACCACTCTTCCTTCACGCCACAGCTTGGACGTTTACCGCCAACATGACTTTCTGTTAATAATCCGAAGCTACTGCTCCCTCGTGGCGGCCCTTGCCAGTGATAATCTAGCTTGAACCGAGCTGATAAAGAAGCTTCAATGGAGTCATGGATCATAAACACCGAGTATTTGTCCCAAGCAATCGTGAAGTCATCAAAACTTCCGGAATTAATGAAAAATTGGCCACGCATGTCCTGCACGAAAGCAAAATAGCTATCATCAATCTGACTTTCAAATAAATAAGTTTCTGACAACACTCGCCATGTGCAGTGGAGTTGCCTCACAAAAATTTGGCCACCATTGACTCACTTGTTATGCCATGAGGACATTAGGCCTTCTAAGTGGCTGACCTAAGGTTTCCATGTCATGTCTCTGATGAGCACCCCGGTAAACTCCAGCCCAAAAAGTTACAGTTACGAAGTAACAAAGGTATTTGGGCTTCACAAGTCCATTGACCATTACACGAATAAAAATAATTTTGGCCCAGGTTCGATTAAATTTGAAATTTTGAATGGAACAATTTCAGCATTGATCACCTCAGGAATCACATGAAAATCTTTACACTTGACATTACTCTTTACATAATAATAATCTTTACCCTTGACTTTACTCTTTACATAATAGGCAATAGTTGAATACGCTCTTCAGGAAAAGTCAAAAACATCATGGTTGAATTTTGATTGCAATAATAAATGACATAGATACTGCGTTTAGTGTGTGTCACCCTGAAAGTTATGTACCTACATTATGTATACTAATGGCAGATTGATGTGTTATGTGCGACCAAATGGGCATTACGTGTACTATATTGCAGTAGTCACGAGACTATTATGTGAAGTCGTAGAAGGAAGAACGTGTAGTTCCTGTCAAGAGACGAAGCCAACAAACATGCTCCAAGACAATCACAAAATACCACAGATGAAATGAAGAACTGTGAACAGTGAGGTTCCAATAACACCTTTACCCAACAATCCTAGTGCCATGCAATAATCTGCTGGAGTGTACAAAGCTAACTGAAAATGAAAAGAATAAAAATTTAAAACTCAGTTACGTCATCAAATAGATAGGTATTGATAAAGAACACTGATTAATATTGGGTTTTAGTTAAGCATTTAGCCCGTATTAAAGAGGTACTCCAATATAAAAATCTTCAATGAAATAGCATGTTACACAACCATTTTATGACCACTACTACGTTACATTAAATTATCATTTTTTGCTACGCTAGAAGTAGAGGTATCTGAGAAATAAAGAGCTAACGTTCAAAATAGAAACATAAACAAATCTATAGATTTGAATTCGTTTACGTTGGCTCAATAGTGTTAAAGGTTAACACAAAAAAAAAACAGTATACTTTTTCTGAATCATTCGTTTTTAGAGAAAGGTACTACGAGTACTTACAGTCAGTCTACTTGGAAACCCGTAGGAAATAAAGAACATAATAATCAAATTTAGACGTATTGAGAAACAGAAATATCAAGCTGTATGTTGTAGCTGGATGAGCTTACAACAATTTTACGTTTAAATAATCTGGTACCTTTTTTATTCATGGTTTAAAATACAGTTATACTACAATGTCAGTTGAATATTTAAAACTTCACTAATCTAGAAGGAAATATATTTTGTTGGTATAGCAATAGGAAAGTAGATAAAGGTGTTATACTACACAACATACAGTCAAAACTGACTTACCTCAATGATGACTGACTCAGCCAACTTGTTGTCAGTGACCCGAGTGACAACGGTTTCAGTCAGTGTGCTTTTCGTAATAGTTTCAGTGACTCGGCCGAGGTTCGTGGGCGCCTCTGGGAACTCAATCCCATTTGCAAGCCCAGGGTTCGGCGCTTTGATTGTCAGTGTCACCGTAGTGGCTTCGGGCTTTCCGGACGACACTGATTTCTCGTTCCTATCTGCCGAACCTCCGGTCAGGAAGTGGGCAGGTATCAAAGCTTGAAATTCTTCGCTTGTCATCGGCTTCGTTCGAGGCTCTCCCAACTTGATCTCGTCTCTATTCTGCTTTTTGCCGAGAATTCCCCGTTTCAATCCGGAAGGAATTTCGAGTTTCCGTTCAGAAGACAGTCAAAGTTTGAGGAAAACCACATTAAAAACATTCTCATGCATCTCAGACACATCAATGGAGCAAAAACAAGATGTACACAACAATATTTTGCCCACGTTTAAAAACGAAATAAAGTCAAAAGCAAGGACAGTGCATCAATGCAGCAACTTTCATTCTCATATTTGAAAGGACAAGCAATTTGATAAACCTGCTAGTACGAAACATCAATGAGCTTTATAACTCATAAACTGTATGACATGACTTCCTCATCAAGTAGATATTATGACACAACAATTTATTCAGAAGTTGAAATTGTTAAGTAGCTCGAAAAGAACCCATGAGCATTTCACATAATAGCTCTCAAAAAAGATAAGATGAATTATATTGAGGCTGTTATAAATAACTTGCGAATTCCATGCAGTTAGTATATTAATGGGATGAGTTCCGTAAGAGGCTTTCCGGATAAAACTACTGCTTAAACATTCAAAGATATTCAATCGCGTTCTTCAATTTACTTTTGAAACCAATCTAAATCTGTTTCGAGAGTGAAATCAAAAAATCAAACATTAAGTACAAACTGAGAGATAGCTGCAATGCTCAATATAGTGACGAAAGCAGTTGGAAGTGAAACCATAAGAAAGTGACACTGCAATATTACAGGAAGTGTCAATCGTTCTCAAAATACAGGAAAAGAATAAATTTGAATCACTGCCACGACTTCAGAGGAGACTGAAAAGTATTTGAATATTATGTAGGTAGTAGCTACTCTTATATTGAGTATAGAAAGGCTCTTGATTAACTTGGTGAGAGGTACTCGGCATACATCAAAACGTAGTTACGAGTGTTAAGGAGTTTTGGAACTTAGTCAATTTGCGTTCAACGGATTTTTACTTTCGAAGAGGCAGTGTTTCAATGAAACAGAAATAAAATTAGATGCGTACCTCCATGGTAGGTTCGGATTCAGAGGCGGTGGACGTCTGCGAAGCAAGGCGTCGTGGAGCTGGACGTGGAGGTGAAGGAGCTGTTGTCGGCGTCCCCGATCTTTCAGGCTCGCCGTGGAGGGCTTGATGAGGCCGTTGACCACCTGCAGTGATTCTGGGGGAAGATACCAGGAAACATGAAGATACACATTCGTAATAGTATGCTATGCATACACAATTGACACAGATGAGTTTAATAAAGTGGGTGAGGCACATAGCTTCCTCGTATTGTATAGATCATTGAAATGTGTCCATATCATCACTGCAAATAAGATAAGAGGACTTCACATTTGCGCAAGCGCAGACGGCAACCGATCACGATGAACTTTATAAGAGATCAACTATGAGTCAGTCACTAACTAGTCCATCGATTTTGAGCACAATCGGTCAGTGAAACCGTGAGAAATTGGTTTTAGGTGCCTCCTAAAAATGGATTCATGGATTGCAAAATATCAATCACTTCATAGTTCATTCACAGCTTTGTGACGTGACACATCACAGATATTGGCCCGAAAAAGCTAAGTGACTAATAGCCATGGAAGTATGATTCCTACTTCCATTAAACAAAAATCACCTACTATAATCACGAAAAATCACCTATTATTGGAGCCTATTGTTTCTCAGTAGCAATATCAGTGAAACCAATTACTGAAAATTCACAGTAACGCCCACTAAAAATCACCTATTATTGGAGCCTATTGATTCTCAGTAGCAATATCAGTGAAACCGATTACTGAAAATTCACAGTAACGCCCACCGTATTAGGAGTATTTTTACGTTCGCGCGCAATTGCAATGACTATTATTGATCAAATTACAACGGAATCGTAAAACAACCTGCACAATCCCTGCAAATTGCATCGATTTCGATCTGCTTTTGCAGATGAAAAGTGTGGAAGGTTTTCACGTTTGCTCACGCTCAGTGACTATCCCTGAACCGATCTTGATGAAATTCATATGAGATCATCCAACGTTTCATCCTCAGCTATCCTTCAAATTTGGTCTTAAACGTAAAATACGAGTAGAAATTTTGATTTTAGAGAGGGAGAAAAGTTCACCTCTGAAGAGCGAAACTTGATTATAGTTATTGTCAACAACAAAATGCGAGAGAGTAGATGTATTGTAAAGACACAAGTTGTCTTCTGTATGTAGAGTGGAGCAGACTCAACCGAGAACATCACAAGAGTCATACACAGACCTTTTATTTTATAGATATTCAATTTATTTTACACCTTGGGAACAAGTATTCATACGGCTTCCAACAAAAAGCGAAAAATATACAGACAATAGGCTCATTACTAAAATTTGCATAAATCTTAGGAATTAGGGCAGGGCATTGTATTTGGGGGCTTCTGATGAACACCAAGGTCAGGAATAGGCAATAACAAGTGGTAAATCGGGTGAAGTACGAATTCACTCTTCATTTTCAAAGTTAAATAATAATGTGTTTATTTGTCATGGAGGCTTGATGAAAAAAAAAAAAAAAATACTGCTGCTGCTGTAGGGACGTAAGTAGCCCCTCAACTGTTGGAGGAGAGGAGAAGAGATCTTATGAAGGTAGAAGCCGTTCGTACCGACCAAAAGGTCACGGCTTGACATGAGCAAATTTTTTTTAAATTCAGAAAAAATCTAATATAACATACCTTGGAGACTTTCCAGCCCCAGGAGATTGCAACGGCTGGGGAGAGCCGACCCTTGGCACGGCCATTTCCCTTTCAGCGACTATGCGAACAAACCTTTCCACGTGACCAGTGAGCATCGTAACAGCTTGATCATGCCTAGCGCCATCCAGATTCACACCGTTGATCTGAGGAGAGCAATAATATCAATCATCCGTGTGTTCAAACTCGTTGTGATTAGCAAAACGATTGATGACGTGAACGATTTCGGAACTTTCTTTATTTCCTGCTCAAAGTATTTAAGGATTTTGTCACTCTGATCGTATTGTTGGGTGTTATATTTAAAAATACGTGTGCGGTGGGAGACATGATGTGCTGACGCTGCAGCAATGAACAGTTTTCCGTTTTTATTGATAACATCCCAGTCTTGGTGAACTCGAGATCTTGGATTAGATTCTTTTACCAGAGTGAAAGGGGCATACCAGCAGAAGGCATGGTATCTGAGTCAGTTGATAAAGCCTCACCCTTACAAAGATCGCACTTCCATTTGGATCATTCTAAGCCCATTTGTCTATGATTTCAAGACGGGTACGAGAAGCATGAAATGATTAGTTACGTAAGGGACATTTCACCGGATCAAGTAGTGAATCGGGGTTCTCGCAGTTTCAACGTTACATGTTGATGTTGATGATGATAATTCCTGTCGTATAAAATGGAAGGATCGACCTTTGTTTCAGGTTTGTGTGGTGAAAGTAGGTAGTTTTCTATTGTTCAACAGAACGAAATGAGACTGTCGAAATTCAGAAAATGGAAGCGGATCGCGATTGACCCTATTAGTGTTACAGGGTGTTTGAAGACGCAACACACCACAGGGGCAAAATATGTACTTAACTAAACTCAACACAACACACCGCAGGGACAAAGTACGAGTATGTACTTAACTAGATTCCAGGAGAAATCATATAGTAGCGCGAAGGAGTTTCCCGTTCAAGTTACAGTCACTTTTTACAAATGAGGCAGAAATATGACTGAGAATCATTAACATTTTCACGATTTGGATAGGTAGGTACCTCAGGGTAATAATAGGTACTCAGATACATACTCGTATTAATTAGATGTGCAGCCTAATTCCGAGGAGTGATCATGGTTCACGAATACCAATAATAATGAATACTAGGCCAACCGAAGTAATACAAGCCTCATTCGTGCAATGTACAATCCCAGATAGCTTCCAGAGAAGGATTTTACCAAATATTTCAAAATACGGAACTGATGAACGGATGGATATCTGTGACGATTGTGAGAAAAATATATTAAATAAGAAGAATAAAAAACGAAAATATTCACATTCAGATTCAGTTTCCTTTTTCGTAGAGCTGAAGAAACATGATTCGGAAGCATCAATCTTTGGTTTATTACGACAAGCAGCATATCGAAGCTGCAGAAGCCTTTCACAAGATTCTCGGAAGTTTTAATTTATTTCGAAGGTTCAATTACTTTGAATTGTGCTTTTACAAGAATGTTCGTTCTGTGTAATATAAATATCCCCGTTAGGTGTAGATTCCGAATTTGCTTTCTAATCCATTTGTGTCGTTTCCGATTGGTATTTTAGTCCACATTTGAAACTTTCAAATCAATAATGTAGCCGACAAAGAATATTTAAAATAAGAATTTCAATAGAGCCTTACGGATATCAAACGGTCGCCAACTTGCAATTTCCCATTCTTTTCAGCAGCACCTCCCTCAGTGATTCTTGAGATGTAGATAGCCTAAGCATAAAAATGAATATAATGGACGAGTGTTGATAGACCCAACGGGTTGACACAACATTATGATATCTTCGAAACATTACGATTATGACTATAGTTCACGAACAGAATACTTAGAACGGGCATGAACTTACATCAGAGTTTTCTTTGAACGGAGGACATCCCTTTCCTCCAGCAATGCTGAAACCGAGACCGTTTTGGTCACGGATGAGAGTAACATAGATGTTGTGCGTCCGAATTTCGTAATCTCCTCTCTTGAGCTGAAAGTTCAAATTAGCGAAGAATCAAAAGAGGGTCCTAACAGGAAACATGTGACACCTCCGTAGATCACCGTTTAATTAATTAACCGTTTAGGTAATTAATTAGCGTCAGCAAATTACTGTTGTAGACGGGTATCATTAAAGGTGACTATGGGCTATGCTCATGGCAATTTTTTTATAATTGAAAGGTCTCAGTGAGAGGTTGATGAGCAAAAATGGGTCTTGTCTTCAGAACTTGCTGGCATTAGGGGTACTAAGCAGGGAGTTTCTGAGGGTCACAAGTACGAATTCGAGATCAAAATAGAAAATGCTGATTTATGCGAGTACCCCATTTGATTTTTAGAAATGAAACTCATAAATTTACCTTATCCGCCGCGTGAAGAGAGGTATCATAGAGTAGTTGGAGGGCAGCATTGTATAAGTCTACAAGCCCTTTAGACCAGTGAGTCATGAATGTAATAATTATTATAATTATTGTTCATGCGAAGTTAAATTATACGAGATGCGTGCAGATGTACTCGGAGCAATTTCACCAATAAAATACAAACATCGCCATGGGAAATAACTTGGAATAAAATTATGATAGAATCTAAGTCGAGCACACCAACCGCTACCCAGGCAGCGCTCAGCTCAACTAGTCCACTAAATCGGCCTTCCCATTGCAAACCAGGGTAATGTGGAGAACCTGGAAAGCCCATTGTTAATTCTTTTCACGTTAGAGAAATATGTAGATAGCAAGGCCGCGGTGCTTCATCACAATAGAACGAGCGGTTACAATGTCAATGGAGTCGTCCAGAGCTTTTCCCACTACCCTAACGAATCTCCCACACAACTGCTACACAAAGTAATTGACCGGCGATTCCAAAAACGACTTAAATAGGAGAAGCCAGTTAACCAAAAAATCATTTTTGATATACAAATGACATAAAAGCTCTTAAATTTCATGACCTAAATTTCATCCGTGTAATGATTGGTTGGATTGTACTTTTTTTTTTTCAATTCTTGCGTTTTTTTCAAAATGCTCAGGCAAATTGAGATGTGAGCTCTGATAAGCTACGACATGTTAAAAACGTCCTAAAGTACCGTAGAGGGTATAATCCCGATATTTTATGACTTTTAACAGTAAAACAACGAGCATAAATCAGCAGTAAAGAAAGGGAATGGAAATAATGTCAATGCTTTACACTCCCACGATCCCTTCCACCACCCACTCAACCATTTGATGTAGGTATACATCCACTAGGGGGATAAAAGGGCGGATAGAAGGGGTAAAATCGCCTAAAAACGCAATACAAGGGATTACATCAGGTATTTACAAAAGTCGTTTGATGGGGAACTTGGGTATTTTTTAATTTTTTTCTGACAAGCACTGACCTGAAAGAGACAAAAACAAAGGGTTTTTGTGGAAAAGTGATTTTTTAATTTTAAAGAATTTATTGAAATTTAGTCGTTTTGAATTCCCGCCCAGATCTAACTGACGTCATTAGATGGAAGTAGGAACGTCTTCCGCCTTCCTCCAGACAGTATTGCCAACATACATCCCAGCAGACTGCCCCCAAATCCACGCTCAAACGGTGGTTACTTTCTGATCAGGTTAAAAAGAATCTGACATTTTTAATGTAACATTTTTTGGGTTCATTTTTCGCTGCAACTATTCCACTTTTGCATTTTATTCGTCTATATTATCGGTTAAGGCCTGGCGAATTTAGCATTACCTGTCGTTTTTTGCTTGTGTGACGTCAGTTAGGTTCTGGCAGGGTGTTTTTTTCAAACAGCTGAGATTTTCATTAGAGTTTTTCACTCTAAAGAACACTCTAGAACAACTAAATATTCTTTCCATGCTCCTATTTTTTTTCTTCAAGCCCCAAAAACCTGCTGGCTGTACTATACATAGGTATTTGTAATTCGTGATTCAGTGGTGAGCAAGCTTAAATTTCCGCTTATGATGACCCATTTTAAAATGGTGGAATCGTTGGAGAAGGTTGCATTATCACCCTACAGAGAGTACCTACTCAGCAATAAGCTCGGAGCATAATAACGATGTTCAATAAATAATAAATTAGTAGGTACCTTGTCTATGTGATGGTGAGTGGGTCCATTGTGGGTGACGGTGTTGTACGACGAGGAATGGTTTGAAGCTACGCTTGGTGCTCGACTTGTACTGAGACTTGACGTGGGAGTGTCCATTCCGTGATGGAGTGCGGCACTCTATTTTTCAAAATAATAAGTATTATTAATTTATTTTAATCATGATCTTGTCTAGTTGGTCTAATCCATATTTCCCTATGGTATCTCAACTACGTAAGTATATAAAATATAATTTGACATTTCATAACACCTCCTCTGTATAACTAAACATAGGCACTTGAGTAAAATTAAGGAAGAGAGGTAGAAACATTTAAACGGAAACATATTTTAAAAAACGTGAAACTTATCTATACAGTTAGATACCCACCTATATTATTAAGTTGTGACTTACTTGATTGAAAGGGAGAAGCCTTGAAACCTCACGAAGGATTACTATATTAAGAACTGGTCCTGATGACTTCAATACTTCTACAGCATCGTAATGACCAATTTTCAACATAGGTAGGTTATTGACCGAAAGAATTTTGTCTCCTTTCTGTAAAAATAAAAACCAGGCTATTATTGATATCCAACTGTAAAAACAAAGTATCCAAGATGTAGGTACTTACATAAAAGGTGGTACCCAAGTATTTTACAGAACGCTCTAACTCACCCTAAGATCAGCCAGATCCGCTGGACCTCCTTCAGTGACTTTGGAAACAAAAATTCCTTCATCATCCCCTTTGAAAGGAGTTGATCCTTGGCCTCCAGCGATAGATAGTCCCAAGCCAGCATTGGTCTTCTCCAGTCGGATTTCCATCCTTTCTTCTCTAATGTCAATGACCCCATCGATTTCTGTGGGATAAAAAATAACAATATTAGAGTAACTACCAACTCTCAAGATTACCCAATTGTACTTTATAAATAGGTCGTGTTGATATAACACTAACTTTTAACTATATACGTTGTTCTTTCCGGAAATTGAAAGAAATTTTTTAAATTCTTTAAATTTCCCCCTTTATACTTCCGAAGAAGTTACTACTAACAATGACCGATGAAAGTTGAAGATTGACTTGAGTAGGTACATACCTATTACATTATTAAATTAAGTACTAAATAATTTAATGTATTAGTGAAATATTTATAGTAAATTTATTTAGTAAAATATCCAAGGTTGTTTTTGTTATTGTTGCTGCTGGCGAAAATACACAAGGAAGCTATTCAGTGCATTCTTTTATCTGTTCACTAATGATGCCACAGTCATAGAAAGCCCTTCACACCCACAGAAATCACCGTTATCGCGCCCAATGTTTAAGCAGCTGTTTAGTTTCTAATGTTCGTTAACTAACCGGATTTCGCAGTATACAATTTGTGATGGTTTTATTTTAGGGTGCACAATCCGAATCTGAAGTTGAAAATGCCGAATTCTGACCCAACCCCATCATCGTGAACGCCATCAACCTCAATTTCGGTATAATGAGAACGTGATGACTAGGTACGTCTCAAAAATATGGCGTCGTGAACTAAGTTTGACGCCTGAATAGGGTGTTATCATGGGTAGGAATTTCGCATTTTTGACCTCAAATTCGAGTTCAGCGCTCAAAAAAACCGCTGTCAATTTTCAACTGAAAATTCTGTCTGGTTGAGCCAGAATACAGCTGGAGAGTCATGTGACGTTTTCGGATAGCTCACTAAGATCTATCATATGGAAAAGGAAAAAATAACCACGCGCATACTCCATTGGAGGGCATGGGTATAGATGAGTACTTGGATTATAGTGCACTAATGAGATCAACGAGGCTCATTCATTTTATTATCGCGCATTTTAGATCCACAATAATGTCTTCTCGCTATAGTTTTCGGCCTCTTTTGAACTTAGGATTAGTGTGAGCGATAAAATCAAACAACAGGGGATCCCAGAGAGTAATTTTGCCAGCTCAACAATGGGTTTATGGACAATGGCGCGTGTGAAGGCAGAGGGCAATGACCACCTCCAAGACAGATTTGTAATTTGTCTCGACATGCCGTTCGATCCAAGGAATGTCCTTTATGAGAAGGAACTATACTATCCTCAGACAATAGCTCAAGTGCATTCGCCAACACGAAGTACGAACATTGACCGAAATCATAATTGAGAATGGATTTCAAAGTACCGATTTTTCAAGACTCCTGAATTAAAAAAATAAATCCCTATTCGAGAATGGAGAGAGGCCGATCCCCCCCCCCCCCCCCCCCCCCCCTCGCCCATCCAAGCATTTAGCATGTTGGCGAAATCGTCGGGAGGTCGAAGGTTTCCCCGAGAGTCCAGTCAACCCCACTTCTTGGAGAGGTTAAAACGGTTTGGGTTACACTCAGGACTCACTTGGAACACGGTTTCTCTTCATCAGTTACTCAACCAACATTCAAACACGCTTGGAACAGGTTTTTGTTGGGATTTTGTGTCCTCAATGTGCGCAGTTTTTTAGTGTGATCCAAACCAAACTCACCACGCTAAGGACAAACCTGTTATCAACAAACTTGATGTGACGTTATCAAATCTGTCTGAAAAAAATAACTCTCGTAAAAAAATTTAAAAAAATAACTCTCGTAAAAAAAATAACTCTCGTATGTCTCACGCAAAATTGTGGTTGATACAATCTCTACTCGTCTAAAGCACTAATTTCAAATAAAATAAAAATACAAGGGGCTCCTAAACTATAGTACCAGAAAAGTTATTGCAAATTACTCCGATGTTATCAATAGATACTGTTATTGACATTAATCTATTTTCCATTCATGAATGGAGAATCCAGTAAAACATGGCAGGGTTCCAAGAATGGGTACGAGGATTGTGCTGATATGAGCCTCAGTTCCTATCGAGGTGTCCGTCTCGTAGAATAGAAGTGGAGCAGCCCTCGAGTTAAGTGGGAGGGATTTACAAAGTAACCACATTCCTAAGATAACGCCTATGAGATAATTTCAGGAATACCATTGCTTACTACAACGATGACTCAAGTATCATCAGTGGTATCATCATGGGTGTCATCAACGTGCTCATCGGCATTATAAGTATAAACAAGCCGAGTTAATACTAGGTAATGTTCAGTAATATTATTTATTATCTGATTAATTGCGTGGAAAGAAACTTCGTCATCAGTCATCACATATCATTCGCCATTATTGTTGGGTTGCTTTTTGCTTGGAGCTCCTCATCCACCAACACTAGATATGTACCTACCTGATATTCATTAGGCCTTTCCATGGACGTAAAATTGAATGGAAGAATCACTGGGGGTCGGTTCTCTTACTGCTCGAATTTTTACTCCCAAACTATTTGTACCAAACCTCTATTTTTGTAATTGGTAGAGATTGTAAGTATCCGTGCTTAACTAATCCGTCCTGATAGAAAGTCAAGTTTACATAATATTTCTAGTTAAAACGGCCGAATTAACATCAGCAAACACGATCAATCAAATTAAAGGAAAGGTAAATGAAACCCCACCAGTAAGATCGATACAGCCCAATAAAAAAGTAGATAATGCGTGCTTAGGTGGGTACTGTACATATATCTACCTACTTGAAATAGCAAAATCAAGAATCCTCCAAATACCATCGAGGTTGTCGCATTTTGAAGCAAATTTAAGTACACCAAAAAATCAAATCCGTTTCAGGCTGAGTAAATACTTCGTAATTTGAAATTCATATAAAAATGTTCAAAGCTCTGATGTTTGCAGATCTCAATTATTCCAAGTCTGTAGGTATCATTGAGAGTTAACCGTGGGTCTGATGTTGGAGGATTTTCTACCAAAATCGTTCTAACGTGGATAAGTGATAGGAAAACTCAAATTCTTCGGACGCGATATCGAGTTTTTCCATGGTTTGTGAGAGCTACATTCCTTGCACTAGGGACGTCATACCATGAATATCTTCCTCCACGAAACAGCTTGGAAATTTACCGCCGACACGACTTTCTGACGCTGTTCCCTCGTGGCGGCAGTCGGTAATATTCTAACCTGAACCCAACTGAAGAGGTAGCTTCAACTGAGTCGCCATTGCTTGCAATGACAAGGTCATCAAAACAATGATGACGCCATCAAAACTTTCGAAATAAATTAAAAATTATCTACTCATATTATTTCTTGAATGAAAGCAAAAAAGTTACTCACTCCCAACTTTCAAATTAAAAATTAAAAAAATATAGTTGGTCGATAGAAGGATTGGAAATAAAAACCCTTACTAGGAATGGGTAATTATCGTGTATGAGAAGATCACATTTTTTCTGCCTTCGTATTGTTATTTGGAATAAAATAACACTGCCAATACAAAGAAAAAAAATAGTTTATCGTTCGGTTATGGAGAAAACTTGAAGTAAAATCTCAGCCGTTTGAATATGGGCGGCATTCCAAAGGCTCTTGAGAAACCCTTTCCCAAGTCACACCAAAAGAACTGAACCGAAAAAGAATGAGATTGCATTGAAAGCAGTAAAAATAGGAAGAATTTATGTAAATATTTAAAAATTAATTAATATTATTTAATCAATTTATTAATTATGTAAATTCTATTCTCACTAATCAGGAGCCCAATCAGTGATGGGTTTTGTGTTTCATTTTGTTCGGTTGGCATTTTGAAAGGGAATTGGCCAATGACAGACGACACCCTTTTCAACGTCCCTTTCCCGTCAAATTACAATAACAAATATTTCAATAAATTTTCTAAAATTACAGATACACTATTTTTGCCTTACGACTTCATTAGTGTTTCTTTTGAGTCACTATCTTTCAGAAGAAAAAATTTTAAAAAAATGGATGATAATTCCCCATTATATCTGTACCGCCCAATCAAATACGAGAATACTATGAGGATGCTAGTTCAATACGATTCAAAACAAAGTTATGTTATAGATTGGATACCACATAATGCAAATTTCATAAAAAAATATGATTCTGCAAAAGGTAAAATATGAAATTATGACAGAACTGACTGGCATAGTGAACTCGTTTTCTGCGGGACTTGCGTCGTACGGAAGGCATCACACGGCGAAGTTGAATTTAACAAATCACTGAGTTACAAATAACTGAACAGAGTGCCAACTATGACTCAGGTGGCACACTTTTTCTAAAACGTTATCTATGAGGTGTACACTCTTATCTGTTTATTTCTCCACTCACCGCTGTGTTTGCTGATGGATCCAGGTGGGGTGGGGTTGATGCTCTTATCTGACTCGCCAATCGCCTCCTCTTCCTTCTTTTTGCTTATGGCCTGAGAAACAAATATTCGAGGAATCATAACCTGCTAAACCTTATATCGGACAGGACCATTCGCATAAACTACCCTAGCATGAACGAAAAACATTAATTTGATCACATTTCAACTTGGGGATGTTGCGTTCATTTAAATATTAATTATAATTTTGAAATGAATGATATTATGCCGAATTCATATTACAGAATCTTATTATGTTAATGAGGTAATAATGTTATGTCATATTGAGCACTTCAATTTCGTTGGCTTGTTTGAGGTTGGTAAATTAACATTATTCGGACAGAGTTCAAATATTCAAGCGAAACGCCGCATTTGGCGGGTCACTTTAACTTCAGATCACGAAAACAAACCAGGAATCGAGAAACAGGGGATAGATTACTCACCCAAGATATTAATGACGAATAATTCCAACAAGTAATATTCCATGCAATAATCAACAATAAAATTAATAACATTAACAGAATAGTATTAAAGATCCATGCAGAATACCACACCCAAGTGTTAACAAGTCCTGCGAAGCAATGAGGACTGAAAGTGACAAATTGAGCAAAGCCAAGTTTATAACTAGTAATATTATAGGTAAGGCATACTATGTTTCTTACATAGAATAAAATATAACAAACAAAAATAATGGGTGTACTTGTAGGAACTTTCAAACAGCAAGACAACTTGAGTAGAGATGGTGATGATTGTAGTACGACGAGGTTTATGATAAAAAAGGGGACTATCAGAATTAAAGTTGAAATTCGCCACAAAATGGCAGCAACCTCTTTGCAACAACTTTTGACTGTTCTTTGCTGTGATTCGTTTGTGAGACACCCTGTGCATGTTATACCAACTTTCTTCATTTTTCATCGTCATTTGTGCTATTCTACGTTTCGTAGGACATCAATAATTTGATCTGGCGTTCTCAGCGATCCAATCATATCTTATCTTATTGCCTCATAATATCATTTTTCACACCTGAGCTTACTTAATACAATTTCTCCCAAAAAGACGAAGGATTTTTTCAGCGAATTCAGATTGTTAATGTACGAGGTAAGGGGTATCAGTGGCTGAGAAATCTGCTCGAATAAGAGAAACCAATTTTCCATGAAATGTGAGGTGAGAGAACAACGATCATTGAAGAGGTCCTGATTTTTGACGTGATGCCCCAATGATTATGAGGATCGATGAACTGCCAGGGAAATGTGATCTAGCTTGAGAGCAAGGCAGCAATAGTCTGGAAGCCACCGGAGCACCCAAAATCCGCTATTCAAATTTATTGTGGGAAACTACTATTTTATACGAAAAATTCAATCAGCTAAAATTTTGGCTTCTTCAGGGAACTTGAACAAGAGAGCTGAGGATATTTTGCGAAAATAAATTGGATAACGCTGAAAAATATTGGTGGAGTGATGGCGAGTGGTTTCTGCAACACTGGCATTCCAGGCTCGAACGAGGACGCAACAGAAGAGGTACCTAAGGGTAAAATGTACTTTACAAACTGTACGTTGTTTTGGGACACTATCCGAACAACCTTGAAATTCAATCACCTAACTTTAGGGTTGGATGTCATATTTTCCTTTCTATGTTTTGCTATCTATGTACGCCAAGCTTAGGAAATGTTATACTTGTTTTATATTTAAAGAAAAAAAACCATGTCGCGACAGTCGATGGGGGACCAAGGTCGGTGGACTGGCAGCAGGGATAAACCTGTATGGAGGTGATGAGTGAACAGCTCATCGATCCCTCCAAGCCAATCTAACTCGACTTCTGAGATCGGGTTTCCAGCATTTATCGATGTACATATTGCCTCACTACCCTAGGTGGTAGGGGGAACTGTGATCTCACGAACCAATGATCTCAAAAGACTGATGCAGGTCTACAGTTACAGCCCAGAGAAGTAAGGTATGCAGCCAGCTGAGCTACCCTAGACATAGCGAAACATAGGTACAATTTTTCAATGATTTGTCCATCAGGAGGATTATACCTTACCAATAAAATTATTTTTGTTCCTTGAAGTATGTCAAGGACCTCCATACGAGTTTACTGAAAGTAAACTTACGAAAGTACTGAAAAGACCACAACTTTTGGTCAGAAATCCAGAAAACTTAGCTGACTGAAAGAAAGGAATTGAAAGAGATAAACCAAACAGGCAAAGGTATGTGAACGGATCGAATTTTCCGGTGCATGGAGAGAGTTTGGGTACGAAGAACCAAAAATGAATGCAAGTTTTTCATCTGGGTGTGGAAGAATCGTACCGAGAGAGGAACTTCAGAGACCAAAGGAATCCTAGTGTATAAAACGTGCATGATCGAAAGCCGACAAAAAAATTTGAAGTGGAAAATGAAAAATTGAAGAAGGGATTAGTAGTGAGGGGAGGGGAGGAGCATAGCACCGTTCTGCAAACACACAAACTAAAACAAAGACAACAGCAAGCTAACAAAAAACTCTAAAAAGTAAATTTGAAACGGTATAATTCATTTTTGGGAGAGAAACGATTGTTTTGTCTAAGAAATGCTTACCCTAACAACTAGGTAATTATAAAATATTAGTACAGTAAATTATAGTATTTTAGTTATAAAAATTAAAACCGAGCTAAAACAGGAATTATTTGGGAAGGAATCAGCTCGTTAAATTTGATTATAATTAAATATCACGACCCAAGGAGGACGCCTCAATCTTGATCGAAATATGAAATTTCGTTATCTAAAATAGAAAAACTGGTGTCCTGTTCTTTGACAGTGAAAATGGTCGTATTGCGGTGAAATTAGAAACACTGTGTACTTTGAGCTGGCGTCTCACATTGTCGCAAAATGACTGATTTTTACAGAGACACCAAAATAGGAATCCCACTTAGTCAGACATCATACAATTTAATTTTTTGACTGGTGGGGCCAACATTAACCCACATTATGTAACACATCGAGTTGAGAGTAGGATAGGGAGAGCGCAGAGTGTAGGACGGACGCGTGGAGCTAGCTGATAGGAAAATGGCGGCGCCTGTGCTCCTACCAGGTGTTTAGAAGAGCAAAGAGTTCAAAAGCGGGATCAAGTTGGCACATCACCATCAGCCAATGGGAGCTTTTGAAGCAAGTAATCCTTAAAAAGTGGAGCCTAGAATCATGGCGGAGGAGAGTAACCTCCAACGCTGTTATAAAACTCATTTCAAGTCTGATCTCAGATGGGTATGCGCTATGGGCATTTAATTTTTTTCGAATATAAGTGAAATTGAGAGAATAATCTGATATTATATCACGCCAGCCAGTCAAAACTAACCAATTCCAAGAGCAAGTTTTCAACAATAAATTATTAGAATTGTAGATTCAATGAAGTCTTTCAATAACATTGATAGTACATTATATCAATGTTCAAACATCAATTCTGGTAGACATTGCGATCCCATTGGCAATCCAGGTCCATGCCCCCAAGAGGTGGAACGCAGGGTGGAATCTCAGGCCCCTTCCTTATTGCACCCCCTCCATCTCTATCCATCTTCTGAACTCTTTGGGGAGAGACACTCCATGTCAATAGATAAGTGAAACGTCACTTTTGAATAAAGCGGTATCGGCAGGTAGCCTTCGCTCATTTTCTCCTTTCGAGCCACATTCCCAGCCATCTGTGCTCCCTCTCTCCTACACTTAGCGAGTTATGTAATACGAATTTTGGATATACGGCAGACATAACTTGTGACCAAATCATTGAAACGAAAAGTCCTATTATAGTCCTTATTGTTAAGTGGTTCTAATAAAATCTGTGCGGACCAGAAATGACGACTGAATGATAAAAATTAGTGGAATAATACCGTTTCAAATTTTCCCCACCCTGATCACTAGAGTGATCAAAGAATTATTCACTGACACTTGCTATGATGGCAGCCACTTTGTCTTTGTCAAGTTGTGCAGACTGGTTGATCCTTTTGTTCTTGAGATGGTGGGGCGTATCCCTTCTGTGGAGCCTTGTGGGGCGATAAGGACCGTCGTCAGCAACGGACGGATCAACTTCAAACTCAACGTGCTTCTCCTGATCCGTGAAAGAAGATTATGCAACCAGAAATAGTGGTTAAGAAGTTTTAGAGGAAGTTGAATACAGACTTTAGGGAAAACATGATAACTTACTAAGCTTTATCTGTTTACATCAAGTTACCTACCAACTATTACCTACGTTTAAATAGGTACCATAATTATACAAGAAAAAATATCCAGAAACCAATACGATTACTTATTGGTTATTGTTATTTAACTTCAACTCTGGTTCATGTGAACAGTGTAAGTTAGAAGACTCAGAAGAATTTATAACTCAAACATGCTTTACCCGTAATTTAGAACAAGAGAGAACTTGTGAAACCTGCTATTAAGATTAATTTCAAGTGCTTCTTATGGCAAGATGGTTTCAACACTATCTCACAGGGTCAAGGCAGGCAGATAAAACCACCGAAGGAATGTCTGACCTACCAACCTAAATGGGAAGTAAAAACTGCTAACCTTTTCAAATAACTTAAACAAAAGTGTATGTACAAAACCAGAGGGAAACCTGTACAATCACTCGAAAATAAATCGAGGAAAGAGGAGAGGGATGTAGACAGACAATTGAGTAAAATTGTTGGAACGGAAACTGTGATTAGAAGGGACACATTTATTTTTCGGTGATAGGAAGTGCACTTTAACAATATAGCAGGGGATTTTTGAAAACCTTATCAACATGTGACTATTTTTAACTGTTTATTGAGATTATTCAACAGAAGCAAATGTAATCCTCAGATACATAATCCGTAATCCTCAGTTACATTTTTGAGTAGATTTATTGCATGTAAAGCTCTATATACTGTGAGTTACTATCTAAGAGTTAGAAAAAAGCCTCAGGTAGAGCAAATACACCATAGTGAAAAGGAAAGAAGAGGGAAAATACCTGTTCATCATCATCTTCCATTTCACTCTGTCCGGTTTCACTAGGCGACTCACTTGTAACCCTCACATCGTTACCTACTTTCATCCCAACATTCTTGCTCTAAAATAAGTAGGAGGAAGGTCAAGCATTAGTGGCAACACTGATGGATTAATGTATATAAACACTCAAGTTATAAAGGGTTGCACCAACTAGGATTCTACAACATGGTGAAAAAAAGGTAAACAGGAGAACACGATTAAAGGGGTAAGCCAACACAACAAGTTACCTCTCGAACGGGTTCATCTTTTGTCGTGCTCTCCGAGTAGGAACTCCTTTCACTGTTGGGGTCGACTTCGGTCGAACTGAGTTCGGATCGAAAAGCGATCTTCGTCGATAAGCTCTCATCCTAAAGAAAACAAAAGTATAAAGAAACATCGCATCTAATCCATGGATACGTCATAATTTGTGAGATATGGGTATTCGGAGGTTACAACGTTTCATCATGCAAAATATTGCTAAACTAATACTCAGTGAACGAGTCCTCCATAGAAAAGGGTGAGGACAGCAGTGGTCCTTGCTTGATGTGATGAGAAAAGTGAACAATCTAAACATGGCTTCAGATTGCGTCGGCTGAGGCAGCACAGTGGATTTATTTTTGACTCCCATACGGAAGGTTCAAATAAACCGTGGGCCTAATTTTTTTCCTTTAATTTCTTGAAGAGCACTGATCTATACACCCCATTTATATATATTCCCAAAAATGATTGATGTGGGATGCTTTCTATTTTGAGATGCGAGCGAAGCAAGCATCTAGATCATTGATCTATTCAGATCACCAATCTATACCTAGGACCACCGCTATCTCGATTCTTCAGTGTGATTCGTGAGGAATCAATTAATCATCATTAAAATAACTAGCACAGAAGATGAAGCGAGGTTTAAAAGTTTTGGCAGTTTTCAAGCTTGCGCATGCGCAGGCGACTATGAGTGATCCAGTCGGGGTAAGATTCATATGGCTTGCAAGTTACGGAGGTTTGCAGATATGCGTACGATTTCACATTTGCATAAGCAGAGCAGCTTTTACTGATTGATTACAACGAAATTCATTTGGGACCTTCTGGGACCAAACCCCAAACTACAATAAAAATTTGAGCGATTTTGGACACATGGCGGTTAGCAGAAATACGCTAACTGGCGCACCACACACCACACACACTCAATTACCTGAAGGAGTAGAAATTTTGAAATTTTCTCGATGGATTCGAGGTTCAGGACAGCAAAAAGACCGACACAGTCGTTTTTACGTAAATTGGGGAAAAGAAGTGTGTTTATTAATTTTTAATTAATTTTTTTTAATCTCCGGGACTAATATTGCACTGCACAATGTTTCAAGCAAAACATTTTTTATTAAGAACCAGGGGAGCTTCTTTACTGAAGTGTGTTCTCAAAGAGTATGACATGTTATAGATAAGATTATATTGTAACAAATACTATAAAAATAGGTGCCTACGTAATTCACGCCTTAAAAAGTGAAATAAAAGCCCGTATGGTAAGGTAAAAGAAATACCCGAGATAAAAAATTCAAAAACTTACTCCTTCTTCCAGCGTGCTATCCGGCCCGAGCTTGGATTTGTTGAATAATTTATGGGCTTTAGCTTTGAGTTCTTTGGGATGAGGTGTATTCTGTCTCACAAAGGGAGTCTGAAAAAATACAATATTGACGACATCAATAATAAATTTAGTAACAAGGGAATGAAAATGTTTTAATTAACTAGGCCAAGACATTTTACTCGTTGATACTTATTATTAATGGATTCGGAGGTGAAACCATTTTCCTTTTCGGAAAGTAAATATCTAACTTCTTTTATAACTTATTTTTTCGAAAGATGGAGAAATACTTCGAGTTAACTATTCCTTCCTATGGGAAATTCAGATATGACAAAGCTACACCCCTTGGGCCAAGGGAGTAAGCCCAAAATGCCTAAATCTCGGCTAGCGAAGAGTTAATAGGAACTTTTACTACATCATTATTACTGCTTGGGGCCAATTTAAAAGATGGATGACCGCCTCGCCCCCTGCACTAACCATTTTAGCGTAGCACAGTTTTTCCAATTTTTCTTAGCCCATTTTCAGCGGATTTTGGTGCGGTTCAAAATTACGAAATTAAAATCATACATAGCTGATCCCCCTAGAGAATTGAGTAAAAAGAAGAATGCCAAAAACCACATCAAAATCGACAAAAAATTGCCTGAAAAAAAATGGGGAAAAACTGAATTACCTACATCATTTTTTAGTCCCTGGCCTACTGTATGCCAATATTAAACAAACAAATTCAAAGGAATCCCTATTCAAGGATGAATGATCTGAACAGCCATTTGCTGTCATATTATTACTAAATAAAATAGAGATGATAAGAGAAAACGAAATAAGGGTCGAATATGTACGCGTGGAAGGACACCATTATATGTTATTTTGCGATACCAGAGTTTTCTTGGGAGATCTTAACAACTTGCTTTACATTCCCTGATCGTGATTGATTTGGATGATGCAGGTAAACCACGAAGAATCGAATTTCATTCAGAATTAGAAGGATTGTGGCGTTAAGAAAATAATTGTAGGGCATGTGTAGAACAGATGCCCGTCATTCGCCCCATAGAACAAGGTTTGATCATTTTTTTACAAAACTCACCTCTTTGCCCGCTTCTGGTTCAGCGACATCAGTGAATTTGACCGAGATGGTGCGCGACGCTTCCCGTTCTTCCCATCCCTCGTCGTCGCTTTCAGCTGGATCTAGTGGTGACATTCCAAATCCAGTGTCATAAGCCTTGTTCACCCGTCCTAGTGCACATAATAAATACCATGCAAAGTGCAACAGTGTCACTACACCCACGAGCAGGATCAACTGATATTCAAACACATTTTCCCACATTGCAATCCGGATTATGGCAGGAGGAAACCTGAGACCAAATGCTACGAGGATATTTAGCTACAGTTCAGGATGTTACTGTAAGTGATGGAAAAGTACAAGTGCGAGAATTACAGAATGAAGTACTAATGTTGACAAAAAATAGGATATTTTTTTATCCTCCACTGCTGACTTTTTTTAAGCTACTTTTCAAAAATTACTGGATGTTCCATACTAAAAATGTAAACCTAGTTTGAGTTTATGAGGCAACTAATCAATACTGTCATTAGAATCAATATCTTTTCTGTTTGAACTGATTCAAGTATGTTCAAGTAAATAGAACACACAAAAAAGTACACAAATATCAGTTTGTCTTTAACGATAGCCAGTGAAAATTTACATTTTCAAATTCAAGTAGTTATAACCTCCTCACTTGTAACTTTTCCTCACAACATGATTGGGATGGACGAGAAAAAGGAGGGGGGTGGAGAACGGAATATTACATCCAAATTTCAAAATAATACAAGAACACTTAACACAGAAATAAATTGTTCACACACAATATTATAACATAAAGAGAATTGAAGCTGGAAACTTGTGAAGAGAATACCGTAGTAAGAAGTTTGCAATCATGCTAGGTTGAAGAAGATAAGAGCTGATAACGGTATAATTGTTTTTTCTTTTGAGATGGAGGTAGCGTCGTACAATGCTGGAGCGAATATTGGTGTTGTCTGGAATCACTTGCCGAGGGGCTAATTCATTCCCACTCAACACCTACTAGCAATCAAATGTGGGGAAGACTTTAGAGACAACAACAAACAAGTCAGTAAAAAAATCGTCGCAGGTAACCTAGTTCATTTCTTCACAGGAAGATAGTGTTTCTTCGTGAAGGAAAACCCCTTTCATGTAAGAAAATTTAATTTTGAATTTAGCGAGAGGTCACGAATAAATAATTCAAACTTCACACGGCTACAAACTCAACCATATTTAATTAAAAATAATTAGCAAAATTTGTGTGTTTACTTGTTATTTGAAATTTGATTTGATGTTGTTATTTGAAATTTAGTAAAAATACTAAAAATTATTAAAATTAAACGGTGGAATCGATCGAATTACCAAAGGGAAAATGTAAGTACGTAAGTCAAAATAACTACTGATAAAAACAACTATATTAGCAAGATAATAGGAAACAAGTTAAATCACAGAAGTCGAAGTAAATCACAAAGATAGGAAATCAAGTTTCTAATGGGGCAGAAAGAATAGTTTCAAGTGCGACTAAATTTAAAAGTACATACAAAGTACCTACACAATAACTTTCAATTCATTAAGGGAGAAAATTAGTTTTCACAAATTTCAATAAGACAAATTTTGAAAATCAAACAATAAATCAAAAATTAAGCAGATAAGTACACTTCAACGAAAAGTTACACCTACTCATACTTGTCTCACCTCTATATTCCCAAAAATATCGATCTAATAAATTTTTGAGTGAAGTGTCTCGAGTGATTTGGTGATAACAACTTTCTGATTTTGTTCTTCTATGGATTTCAAATACGGATCCGGCAAAGGCTGAATCCTTTCAATATCTACAAAGATTGTTTCATTGGTTGGTGAAGAAAAAAAGCAAGTTACCTGCAGCATCTTGTACAGATTCCATTTGAGGCAGAAGAAAACAGGTTAACACCTGTTCACCAGTGACCTCATCAAAGTCCGGCTGGAATGTAAGCAGAGGTTGCGCCTGATTCTCTGACAGCCAGACGGCTTTGAGCTCCAGGTTGGTGAGGGAGTAAGGTAAATGACGTAGACGGTTTCCACTGACATCCAAGACATGGAGGAGGGCACAGTTACCAACTTCGTTGGGCACCACTTGCAGTTTATTATCTCTTAAACTCAGCACTCCTAATAGTTCAAGCCGACCTGCACAGAATATTTAACATGAATTTCCACTTTAAAAAAATTATAAGTACCTACATACCTAACTAAAGGGCGATTTACACAAAAATTAACTTTTTTGTTTAAAATTACTGCTATGCTTTGCTCAGATGAAAATATCTAATGGTGTTAAAAAAAAATTTCATTTCGTCTTTTATTACCACCAGCGTACTATCGTGGTATTAAAAATTAAGCTGCTCGCGTTTGGGATCGATCTCCAACCCACGAAGGAATCAAATTCTGCAGATGGCAGGTTTTTCAGTTGGAAGCGTTAACCACGAACAGCCGAACTGAGGCTCATGACACGAGTTTTTGTTGGGCGCCATTTTCGAGGTCTTAAAAATAAAGCTGCTCACGTTGGGGATCGATTTCCAACCCACGAAGGAATCAAATTGTGCAGATGGCAAGTTTTTCAGTCGGGAACTGAGATTCATTACAGTACTATAGCTCCATAATGCGCTTTATCTTATCCCAATTCTTCCTTCTGGATTAAGTACATACTTCCCTGATATTTTCTAATTTATCCTTTAGCCTTCTTCGCCACCCAACACGTTACACACCTTTGGAACGAAGAAGCCTCAAGTCCATGGAAACCTCTTCTCATGTGCTACCAGTCAACAGTCCAGTTGTTTAACTGTTATCCCCATTCCTGATCCAGCCCGCTCCAAATCTACATTCGATACGTAACAAGTGCGCACTCTCAGTGTAAGGCTCAATGCGTAGCCCCTCAGACCCCTACACTATAGGTTTGTTCCAAGCGCAAACAGTACAGAACCCATTGAGTACATGAACCGTTCACCAACCGCGTTTGAGTTAATCAGCACCAGCCTACAAATCTAACTTTCGAGTTTAAATAAGGTCAATTGCTGCTAGCCCCAACGAAGAATCAGGCTCGTCAGCCTTACAAAAAGGTTGGTAGCTGCAAGGGAGAGACTCTCCTTACTTTCCCCAACACCTGATTTGTATGCACATTCCAACTCAAGTTTCTTTAATAATCAATTCCAAATTAACGGTCTCATTCTCACCGACTACTTGATAACAGGACTGTAGTACAAAGATCTTCTATGCACATTTTCCTGTCAAAACCTTCAAAGCTCCATGGAGGCTATACCATTCCTACGTTTATAAATAGATGCAGAAAGCTATTTCACAAATCATCATGAAAAAAATCTAAATAAATTTCACAAATAGGTACTGAAATACAAACCTATTTCATGAGGAATACTATGAAGGCTGTTTCTGTCAACGTTCAAATTCGTCAACTTGGTAAGATTTCCAATACTAACGGGTAACTCAACGAGGAAGTTTTCAGTCAAAATTAGTTCTTGCAGATTCTCGCATCTAGAGAAACAGTGAGAAAATTAGAGAACGAAGACACAACGTTAAACATGAAAAGGTTATAGAGTGAATATACACTTGAAAATAATGGAAGATAAAATATGTACGCTAGTCGTTCCACTTAACTCAACCAGAGGAAAGTAATCTCAAGTTTTCTCCGGCACATTTTAGCTCCACGGAAAACCTAATTTTTTGGGTTGAATTGGAATCTTTGAGAATTCAAAGTAGAGACCCTACATTAATCTCGATGGTACAGACAAATTTAGAACAATTTAGTGAATGGAAAAACCATCACTTGAGGAGGATAGAACACGATTTGGTATGAACGAACTTCAGTTTACTAGTGTTAACGAGTTAAGCACCGGACTCCTTTCTTGAATGAGTTTGTAGCGGAGCAAAAGTAGTGTACTTATATTATATGGTTTATATCGATGAGGATCAATATTCGGTTATTAAAGGAAATAGTAGAATTAACCAGTTGAAGAACTATTCTAGAAGCAGGTAGTTATTTTATGCTTAGTAAGTACCAACCAACTCTTCTAGATTACTTCTTTTGCTACATTCACACAGCTTCAGAATATCTAATAAGAGAAATAGAAAGAATATCTAGAAGAGATCCTAGCTGAGATGATTCTACCCCAGAATATCTAGTAATATGATATTACTAGGGCTGGGATTTCCATGTGTTTACATATACTTCCTGGAACCAGATATCGTCAATTGGTTCCAGCCACTATACGTTTTGAACGATTTCCAGTCGATTTAGACCATTTTAATCCTACATATTTTTACATATTTGGGTTTATTTAAATATTTCTCCATTTTTATCATAACGACATGTTTTGTTACATATTTTCGTATTTCTGCGCTTTCGCGGTTTCTGTGGTTTGCGGTATCGGTTTCTGTGGTTCACAGTATTGATACTCACAGGTTTCGGGCGCCCCATAAAAACTATAACTCAGCTGGAGTCACAAAATGTGTCTTTGGCAGACAATATGAGCCACATCCAAACTGCAGTGAAAACAACACCAGGAGAATTGGGGAGAAAATCAAGAAGAACATGACGTTCTGATTAAAAATCCAGGATGGAAAGATATTCCGCTGATATCCGATATCCTCAGTGGAAAAGGTGGGAATGATGAACAGTTGAGAGTTGAGCTCACCCCTGCCAAAATCGCTTCCTTCATGAATGCTCCAATAACGTCGGTTGACGTTGAACGTTCATTCAGCAAAAAAAAAAAAAATTCTACGACCTGATCGCCGAAGCTCCACCTTCGAAAACTTGAAGAGTCATATTATTGTGAATAAATTCATCAATAATTGAATCGAATAAGACTCAAAAAATAAATGGTTTTACCTACATTTTTGTATATTTATTTTACATATTTACCCAAAAATAAATACATATTTATGTACATATTTCGTATTTTTGATTACATGGAAATCCTAGCCCAAGATATTACTAACATAAAGTGGCTGACGCTGATACATCATTGAAACTTGAAATAGACAGAACAGTTATAGTGAACGAAGAGACAAAACAGCACACGTTTTTTTATATTAGGTTCAAAGAGCTTCAATTAGTGTTTACGCAACCGATTTCTGAACATCAGGTTAGGCTAATGTTGTAGCGAAATTAGGGAATTAAAATACTTGGTATTTAGAAAAGTTGTTATTGAAAATGGTAACTGAGAAGAGATACCTAGATTATTAACCTAACGGTATTTCAGGATCATTATTAATCTGTCTTCCTCCGAGTTAGTTTATGGCGTCATTTTCCTCCTTGATGTATCTGTATTTCTATTATTAAAATTCCTCTATATATGAATATAAGATTTTTAGGAAATCTTGAAATTTCCCAGGACCTTTGTCAGGAATGGGTAAAAAATCAGGACCAAACCTAACACTCGGATCAGATTCAATCATCAATCGCCACTAGGTACTTGCCAACTTACTTTCCGATGTTAGCGTTGAGAATGGAGAGCCTGTTCTGATCAACTTTGAGGATCATGAGCCTCCGAAGACGGCCGAGTCCGTCAGGGAGAGTTTCTATTACGTTTTGAGACAGGTGGAGGTCCGTTAAATTTTCTAAGCCACCGATCTCTTCGGGAAGATCCTCGAGACGATTTTCCGATACGTCTAAACATGTAAGCGCTCTCAGTTCCCCAATTTCCTGAAATCAATAAATACAACTCTATATTTGATTAAAAAAAAAAAAAAAAAACGAGTACCAAGTTCGGTGGGCAGTATCTTCGTCACTAATGGAGAACTTGCATGGTTATTTTTTATATCGTAATTTGGAAGATCTTAATGAGGGGTTTCCAATAAGGTGCTATATGAGGGGTATCCGACCATTGAAAGTTACCGAAAATGGATCTTGTAATTTGAACCAAAATGACGTCACGGTCCTTTTCAACCCATTTTCTGGGCAAACCAGCCGTAATTTCAAGGTGAAAATTGGCACCAAGGGGTTTTGAAGGGCGCTGAATCAGATTTTGAGGTTCAAAATGCAAAATTCCTACCCACGAAAGTTCCCCAATGGGTACGTAGGGCATTTTGCCAAGTTCTGTAACCAGAGAAAAGTAAGGAAACTGTCAGAAGCTGAAGGTTCCGCCAGTAGCAGTGAGGATGAAGCAAAAAATCACTCAAAACAGCGGAACCAGCAGATGAGTGAAAGGTTGGGAGGGTAGGAAGAGCGGTATACTTGAATTCAAGGTATACTTGAATTCCTGACATTTCCCGGTTTTCCATGGTTTCAATTTCTCTGATATTTTCCGGTTTTCTAGACGTGTAGCAACCCTGAAGGACCTAGTAGTTTCAAATATTTACATTACATTTCATCTTGTTTACCGTTCGAAATCTGTAGGTAAGCAACATTATCCTCCAGTAAACTCCGGAATAGAAACAAGTGTAGTGCAGTTTCAGTGGACACTGAGGTGAAGGGGTGATTTACAGTGATATTACTAATTTCTAAGAGCTGGGAGCATATAGACAACAAACAGTGATACACTCTAATTAACTATGTTCATGTATTTGCCAATGAAAAAAATATATTTGAAAAAATTCCAGTAAACAGCGGTTATCCAAGTTAGGATAGCCTTAAGTGTTGGTATTCTTAGCAGTGAAGGTAGACCAGCATACTCAACTATCGATAGGTATTTTCTATAATGATCTTCAAGATCGAGTAGACAGTTTTCTAAACTGACAAACATCAACACGATTGAAAAGATATTCTCCATTATGATCACTTTTGCTTCCTCACTACCGAAGGTAGGAAGCTATGTATTCGAGCAAAAAAAAAATGTAGCCTCTAATCAAATTTCTACTTTGCTTTTTACGTTTCAGAGCTTTATGAACAATTTTGTTTCCGTGTCTGTCTGTCCGTCTGTCGGTTGTCAATTCCTTGTCCCAGGCAAAACTATATATGAAGTTGTGGCCCGAATTTAATGAAATTTTCAGGGATTGTGCGGGTCAGGTTAGCCCCGTGACGGTCCCCTATCAATTTCATTGCCATCGGACCACGAGTAGCGTGAGCACATGCGCAAATGTGAATTTCCTGAAACCCCGATATCCCAGTTCCTAATTGACCCATTACGTTCAAATTTGAAGGGTAGTTGGGGGCTGACTCCAAAACAATCCCCTGTTAATTTCGCCACAATTGAATGAGTCACGGATACTGCACACGCGTAAACTTAAAATTTCTTGTCATATGCATAATCAATTTCACTGACATGTTCAATATGGATTCTATACGTCCATGTTACAAAAGTGAGGAAGCTAAACTGCCCACCCAACTTGGAAGACGTTTTGTTACTTATTCACATGTGTGGTGGGTGGCTCCTACTGGTCCAGCCAATGGAATTGCTGATCCTTGAATAGCCATCATCTTGGAATTTTACCGAAATCGGACCAATAGGAACTAAGGAATTGGTGTTTCAGAAAATACACGCTTGCGCATGCGAAGAAATTCATAGGGGGCATTCTAGGGGCTAACTCGCATAATCCCTAAAAATTTAATAAAAATCGGAACATAATGCCGTACAGTTTTTCAAATGAAAAAGAATTAACCAGAGAGCGCAGAGAAACGCGTAACCGAAATTGTACACAAATCACTGCAATTCAAGATGCGATTGTAAATTTGATTTTGAAAGCAAAATTTTGTCTTGACTTTTTGATGAAACAAAGATTCAATCGAGTCAACGTTGAAATGAAGTCATTTAACGCTGCCCTCAAAAAGTTCGGAGTGAAACACCTACGTACATACCATTATTTACGTGGTACTACAAATTAGAAGATTACTCGCATAACTCACCGATGGGAGGTGTTGCAGCTGATTGTGATCTAACCACAGTTCTTGAAGAGCGGGAAGTTTACCTATGTGCCTCGGCTGAAAGTTAAATAGACATAAGTATCAAACTTGGTAAAACTTCCTTAATACTCGTATAAGCAGACACAAAATACTTGAGCTGATAAACATTACTTAATTCTAACATCATAAATTATGATGCGCTAGGACGGGAATATAGAGATACCTTATTAGAAACACGACACAGAGAAACAAGAATTTGAATGATTTGAAGGATTGTACTTAAATACCTACCTTCATTTTTTGGAACGAAAAACGTCAAATTCAGAGGGAATTACATTTCTTTTCGAACACGATTCTAAATAATGAACCGAAAACATTTCCTATTTTAACGAGTAGATGACCAGACGAAAGAGAGTAAATGCCCCCAAAGGCCATCGAGTGGAGTCATATAATATGAGTAGGTAATCTATTTACATCGTTCAGTACCTATCTACGTTTTGGGAACAACACAAATTCAGGTAAGTAGATAGATATCGATTTTCTTGTGATAAAGAGTCATTCTCCTAGATGAATGTGCCATAAATATCCCAAAAACGGAATGGGCAATAGTTATTGTGTACTTACCTATTTACTTTGGTGTAAGAAAAATACCTTCCTCCCAGCATGTAAGAAAAAGAGTTGCTTTCTATTGCCTATATAATTTGTTGAAACTGTGATTTTATCCAAACTGAGCAGGTTTTAATAACTTTTGTACCTTTAAGGACGACTCAGATTAAGACTGAGAATGATTTTTTCTAGTTATGAAGTACCTAGTTAGGTACCTTAAAAATAGAGATATTCTCCAAACATTCAAGACAGAAGTCCTGTGATCTAGACATATAGTGATAGAGTTACGATCGTACTTAATGGATAAGAGTTATGGATAGCAGCAATAAAAGGTAATGGATTAAAGATATGGATAGCAGTAAAAGAGTTTAATAAAAGTTTTTTCGTTTTTCATCGCTTTTCTTGTATGTCTGATGTCCAGGAGTTTTTCGCGTAAAACCCTGTAAGTTCAAGCTGGCTTTTAGGTAAAACCCGGTAAGTTGAGGAAAGTGGCATAAATAAGCAAATATGGTAAAATATTAGTGGTTTGTCATGACTCATTATGCAAATTAATATGTAAAATTTTGATTTTTGAGCCTACGGACATTTACACTTTTACTGTCAATATTATTTACCTGAAGAATTTGATGATTTGAAATAACCGCACAATGAGGTACCTATGTGATTCGAAGTGACTGGTTAGGGCCTGCTGGTTAGGATTAGGAAGCCCTAATAATATAAGCCGAAATAGACCGCCTCAACCAATCACCGCGCATTTACCTAACTACACGTGTACGTCATTCCAACATCAATTTTCGCAAAATTTAGAGAAAAAGGATTTCACTAACTTGATAATTGCCAATTGAACCAAGATAATTAATTTGAGAAAGAAAATAGCGATTTATTCATAACCTATTAATGGTCACGACACTTACCAGTTCCTCTATTTCGTTATCGCCAAGGTCGAGCCGTTCAAGATTCGACAGCTGCGAGAGAGACTCCGGAAGGTTCTTGAGGAGATTCTCTCGCAGCTCTAAGGATTGAAGACTCGTGAGCCTGTAATAGTGAGGTGAGTTACATCAAGACACTATTATTAAAGGTAGATAGGTAAATCAATACAATTTACTTTTACTGAAAAATATCTCAGTAAGAAATTCACCGCGGTAATGAAGGAGATACGATCGTAATGTCACGTTTCTTTCTGTTACAGGTTTTTATAGCCTTCCGGCCAAAACTGGCAGGGGAATTCCTCAATCGTAGGTATACTGATTATGTTGATATTTCTTTTATTTAATAATTGTATTTACATAATTAGAAGGTACATCATACCTACCTAGGAAGTCAAGTTATTCGGATGTATTAAAGCCAGTTTTTTTTGGGGGGGGGGGGGGG